>JALHCA010000096.1:0-33277 GCA_024340505.1 Tolypocladium nubicola
GCCCTCGGGGATCGCGCCGGGGGCGTGCGCGGCCGACGAGTCGGGCGCGACGCCGAGGCGCGCCGACTGCGTGAAGGGGCGCGCGAGGCGCGCGAGGAACGGCGGGAGTTGCGAGGCCATCGCGGCGCGGTTCGACGTGCGCTGGCGGCGGTGCGGGTGGCGATGGGGCGAGACGGTCGCGGCGTCTCGAGCACGGGTTGCGGGCTTGCGGCGGAGGCTGCGCGTGGGATGGTGTTGCAGAGGACGGAGAAGGGAACGAGGAACAATTACGGAGTGCGAGGAGGGGAGAGTTGAAGTGTCCTCAGACTCGAGGTCGGACTCGAGAGGGTCTTACATAAAAAATATATCGTGACGTGATCACCGCCCCGCCCGCTGGATTCCAAAGCCCAGCGGCGGTGGGGGTGGCTTGCAGCATTGGACCCTGGATCCTGGGCGCAAGTAATATCCAGCCAACGAGGCGGGGCGCAGCGCTGAGGAATCATGAGGGTCAGGATATCAAATGAGTACGTCAATGGCGCTCCCGTCGGGCCGGGAGGAATGCGGCTGAACCAACCGAGTTTATTCTCTGCAGCGCCCGCCATCTCCATTGGCCGGTCCATCAACAACATCGCAATGCTCTTGGAGTCTTTGACCCTGGAGCGACTCCATCAACTCAGCCGTCGCTACCGTGTGAGCTCCCAACGTTGCGCCGCGAGACTTGAAGCTTGCCAACCCTAGATACTGCTGTTGAAGCTGGGGGTGCCAAGGGTCCAGCAACAACATGACGGATGAGGTGCTACGACGGGTGGACAAGGTGTACTACCGGGCGTATGGCACCGGGCCATCGACTGGCGCGCGTGGCCCTACACGCAGGTTGCGATGGTATGTACCAGTAGGCTCTACAGCAGTATTGGAGAGCCCCGATCAAAGGGAAGTTGTCGATAGAAGCGTCCCGTCTTTAGGCGAAATGGATGTGCGGTTGCCAGATTAGTATGTTCTTCCTGGCGCACTCCCGGGAGGCCCTGGGGTCATCGAAGCCCTCCAAAGGGACGAAATCGCGCTTCTCGTTATCCCAGTGCGGTATGGCCAGTGTCTCTGCCAAACGCGGCACGCCGTCTACCCACCCAGGTTCCTCCTCGTACACGCGCTCCTGCGCCCTCCACTCCTCCAGCATGTCTCTGGTGAAAATAGGAGGCGCATCGCGGGGCAGCCCGAGCTCGATCCTCCGATTGAAGGCCAAACACAGAAGCGCCGGGATGCAGGCGAGGCAGGCGTAGCGCTCAGGGTCGGGGTCGCGCGGGTCGGGGATGTCGCGGACCGGCCAGGCGCGGTACCAGAATGCCTCGATCTCGTTGCGGATCTCAATGTGCTGGTCGAGAACGAGGTGCTCGTAGATGCGGTTGAGCGCGGCTAGCGGGGTGTCGCTGTCGCGATCGACGCAGCGGTTGAGCAGGGGGATTTCGTAGACGGTGCGGTTTGCGAGAAGGTCTCTGGGGGCTGGGGGGAAGCGAATGTCCGCGGACGGGGCTTTCGCGGGATATGCGGCGGTAGATGACGGAGGCTCGTGCCTATCCGATTTCACATGCCTCTTCTTCCAGGGGCAGAGCTGGAGGACGTGGCGAAATATCCATTGCATCGTCAAGTCGCCTCGGGGCACCGATGACCTTGCGTGGGAGGCAGAAATGTGGAATGGCTTCGATGATCCCGGATCAATGTGGGAGGCTAATTATCCGAGCGTCACGGGTTCTTGTTATTTTTAGCCACGTCACGTCCTTACCTATCCGTACATGCCTACCTACCTATTCGACCTTTAACGTACCAAGAATTCATATCTTATACAGAATGTTGGATTGAACGCCCATATGCCCTCTTTCTCCATTGACACGTATCCAGCTCTGAGTCGCCATAAGCTACCCGTCCAATCTGCGCCTGCACACATGGCGAGTGCCTCACTGGCAGACGGCTTGCACCAGCTGTAGTCCTTACTTCGCCCCAGCTGACCAAGGACAGACGAATAATCTTGGTTGGTGACTACCTGGACTGTGACGCGGCCTCCCCTTGCTCCCAACCGCCCAGCCTGCGCCCCCCTCTCGAGGCCAGACATGACGGCGCCTCGCCTCGCAACTTGGACGCCCCCACAGCCGAGTCTGTGGGAACGATTCCGCCGCGAGCCTGCAGCTGTCCTTGCGCGGTGGCTCCACCGTCGCAGGCCCGGCCTTGCCCCAGACCTACCCGTCGATCCCGCCGACCCCATCACCGTCGTCTGCATCTCCGACACGCACCAGACGCAGCCCCAGGTCCCCGACGGCGACCTTCTCCTCCACGCTGGCGATCTCACCAACCACGGTTCTTTCGAGGAGCTGCAAGCGCAGCTGGACTGGTTGGCATCCTTGCCGCACAGGTACAAGGTCGTTATCGCCGGGAACCACGACAGGCTCCTCGACCCTGCGTACCTGGCGCGGTTCCCGGAGAGAATCTGCGAGACCGAGGGACAGTCGTGCGCGGACCTGGAGTGGCATGACCTTGTGTATCTGAATAACTCGTCCAAGGCGCTCGAGTTCCACAACGGGCGGAGGCTGAATCTCTTCGGATCCCCGTGGACGCCGCAGTTCGGCACCTTCGCGTTCCAATACCCGCCCATCCGGGATGTCTGGACTGGCGTCGTGCCGGAGGGGACAGATGTGCTGCTGACTCACGGGCCCCCGAGAGGGTACCTGGACCTCGAGGGGAAGGGCTGTCCGAACCTGACGAGGGAGGTGGCGAGGGCGCGGCCGCGGGTGGTGGTGTTTGGACATATCCATGCGGGCCATGGGCGGGAAGAGGTCGGGTACGGGGGAGTTGAGAGGGGGTACTTGAGGGTCATGGCGGGTGACGGAGGGTTAGGGGTTGTGTTCGGGATGGTGTTCTGGCTTCTAGGCGCCTGGGCGAAGAGATTGGCATGTTCGATTTGGAGATATGGAGCGCAGAGGGGGGTGCGGACAACCATGGTCAATGCCGCTGTTGTTGGAGGTTCAAGGAACGAGGGCCAGCCGGTGACCGTGCTTGAGATTTAGAGGGAAAGGGGCCTACCATTCTCAGCGACGCAAGCGATCGCGGGCATAGCTTTCAATTCCCCATACCGTACAGGGTGAACCCAGACGAGGGCGAGCAACGTTGGCTTCATCTTCGGAGGGCTTGCCAGCACCCGGAGCTTCTCATACGCGCCCGCACTCAGGCCAGACCGTTTGATGCGATCAATCGCACGCTCCAGGCCAAAGCACCTCCACGGAAGATGTGGTCGTATCAGCTAGAACCCGACGAGCAGGAAGTCTACGCGTGGTTGCCTAGGTCCGCCGGGCGTCCGCGTCTCCGGGGTCCATCCGGCCGGGACCCACCACGGGCCATCCGGCCGGTGACGCGCACGACAGCGGGAGCGCCTTGCAGCGCGCCGACCAGCAAAACGTACGGGGGACTACTACCGTACTTGAAATGCTGAAGAACCGGAAAGAGTTGATAGAGGGATACGCAGCAATAAGATTGATGAGGCGTTGTCGTACGTTACTCCCGCAGGTGTTCGCGCTGCCACCACCAAACACACCATCCATCACGCATCACGCACCCATTGCAGCCCCTCCGCAATGCACAGTGCCATCTGCAGACGACTGCAGCTATGAGCACGTGGCTCTGCACCGGCATTTGCGCGGCAGGGATCGCCTCGGCATCTCTCCGAGCTTGAAACGCTCCACAGCAGCTCATGAACCGGGGTCAAGATGGGGGCACAAGACCAGGCAGCGGTCAACCCGAGACCCCCACGGGTCCAACTGGCCGAGCTGGGCTCACTTACCAACTCTGGACAGCGGTGCCTCTCTGATTCGACGCGTGCATGCTCCTCGGGGGATTCCCGGCTTGGCAAGAGCATAGGCTAAATGCTTTGTGCACCATCTCTTCTGCCAAGCAACCGTTGAGCCAAGAAGAATATATTCTATAAGCAGTCAAACATGCTTGTATATTTCCATCACATCCGCTCGCCAACGCTGGAGTCGATCCAAGAAACCAGCCGTCTCGTACCACAGGCTCATGTCAGTATGCCATTGGCTTTTCTGTCTCTCGAACGTGATGCACCTCCAAATCTACCTTGGCCCGCCATCCCAAGTACCACGGCCCCGAGAAGAGCTCCTCCATCCTCTCCATCGGCACCCCCTTGGTCTCCGGCGCCCAAAGGCCCAGAACAACCAGCCCGACGGCGCAAACGCAGGCCCAAAACACGCACGCCCCCCACACGTTGAGCGCCTGGAACATGGGCGGCGTCACGCGCACGACGGCGAACTGAAATAACCAGTGCACTAGCATGTTGGTCGCGTACGAGACACTGCGTACCCTCGTGGGCATAATCTCCGTCCCGTAGAGGTACTGCACAGTGCAGAGGCCGATGGACCAGCCCATGGCATAGATGAATATAGAGGCCACCGCCGCGTCCGAGGCCGCCGCGTTCTTGGACCCCTTCCAGATGGCCATGTACACGGCCATGTAGATGTGGGTCGCGCATTGGAGAGCAAGGCCGGTCACGAAGCAGCGCCTCCTGCCAAAGTAGTCGATGAGCCCCCAGGTGAAGATCATTGTGAAGACGAGCTTGACGGCACCGTAGCCACCCGCGTTGATGAGCGAACCCTTGCTGCTGGCGATGCCGGCCAGGCGGAAGATCTCGGGGATGTAGTAGGTGATGCCGTTGCCGCCGCTCCACTGGGCGAACGTCTGCATGGCAAGCCCGAGGAGGAAACGCTTGCGGTAGGTCGGCACCGTGGCCACCTCCTTGATGATGGTCCAGGTCGACGTGTTCGCCAGGACCTGGTGCTTGTCCTCAATCTCCGTCTGGATGCCGTTAAACTCTTCGATGACGTCGGGGTCATCCACGGTGCTGTTGCGCAGCTTGGCCAGGACGGCGAGGGCCTCTTTCGAGCGATTCTTGGACGCAAGCCAGCGGGGGGTGTCGCCGAGGAAGAAGGAGGCGATGAGCGAGAGGCCGACGGGGATTTGGGGGACGCCCAGCACGAGGCGATACTGCGCTCGCGAGGGCGACATGGTCTTGAGGGCGGCATAATTGATAAAGAAGCCTGTTCAACAGGTGTCAGCGGGAAAGGGATCGGAGAGAGGGCTCGCCTTACCCAGCATGAGAAACGACAGCAAGATGACCATATAAACAGAAACAACCATGCCCCTCGATTTTGCCCGCGCAATCTCAGACAGGTAGAGCGGCGCCACCACCGTCAACCCCCCAGCGCCAATGCCCCCCCAGATGCGCGCGAAAATGAGGAGAGCCACGACGCCCGAGGAAAAGGTGGCGGTGAAGAAGCCCGTCATCCACAGCAGGGTGAAGAGCTGCCAAGTGCGCAGGCGGCCAATGCGGTCCGTAACGGCAATGGCCATGGCGGCGCCAATCGCGGCGCCCAGCACACCGAGCGAGGTGATGACGGCGCGGCGATTGGCGAGCTCCGACGGCGATCCCGTCCATCGCCCCCTGACAAGGTTGAAATCGCTCAAGAACGACTGCAACCCCGAGGCCGCAGCGAAGCCGCCCTCGTCGTAGCCTGCGCGACGAGTCAGAAACGACACGACAACAAAAGGCCGAGATATGCATCGGCGCCTCACCTTTCGGGATGGAACCGCTGGCTATCGTGATGATGGACAGCGCATAGTAGGGATTCAGCTTGGGGAGCATCGTTGCGACGAGACGCCGAGACCCTGCCAGCGGCGTGGACCTCCAGACCCCGGACCCCAGACAGAGTCCCGTCGACTGGCGATGCGCGGAGGCGAGCCGAATGGCTGGCTGGTGTGGGATCGATGGAGCTGTCACACTGCCATCCGATCTGATGACCGACCGTGGTCCGTCTGTACTCCGTAGTCTCCGTGCTTGATGCAGGAGGATGGAGTGGGGAGGAGACGTTGAAGACTTTGCGGGGCGGTGAAAGTCGGGGCGTCTTCCGTCGCTACACGTGCGCAGCCGCGGCCTTGTCCCAAAGGGAAAAAGGGCCGACGCCAGACAAGCCCCAGCCGAGGGAAGCCTCCTGTGGCTTTGCCTTGCGCGACGACCGACGACCGACGACAGACGACAAACGGCCATCAATTGGCCTGTCGCGATGCTGCGTTCTGGGCATCGCGACAACGACCGCCCAAGTTTTGGCCGCAGGGCCCGCCATGCACGGCTGCGACTCGGGGCACCTGGGCGGAAGTTGGCCGAGCCAGCCCTTGGATCGAACCCAACAACTCGTCCCCAGGCTGCCGGGTCGCGAACCCTGGCTCCCTCGCTGCCAAACACGAGATGGAGCGGCCTTGGGGGAGCATTCGGCCAACTTCCGACCGTCGTTTCGACGATGCCCTGCCGCGTGTCTGGAATGTCGTGAATCCAGAAAGCAGTGGAAGCGGCGGGATTAGCTCGCACAGTGCTGTCGCTGCGTCGGCCTAGCTGGCAGGCCGTGCCGTCGACAGAAACTGACTGTGGCACGAATTGACCGAGGCGGGTAGGACGGGTAATCAATGCGAACAAGTAGTATTCCGTGCTCCATACATTTTGCCTATTTGTTGGCAGCATCTAGATCCTCTGAGCTGCCCAGCTGCTGCTCTAGATGCTGCTCCCGCCTCCAGGTCTGTTACCAGGACCGAGGCCTGCTACTTCGTGTACTCGTACTGCAGACACCCGCGGCTTCTTGAGACCCCTATTCAGGGGGTCGGGTCTCAGCCCTACTGCCGAGTTCCAGATCTATGGTTACGAGTACTCGGGCGTGCAATTTTGCCGGAAGACCCGACCCCTGTCATCTTCTGCATCGTATCAGAGCGCGACGATGCGCTTGTGGAGCTGCATGCTTCGCCATCGCACATGGCCTACGGGCCGGGCCGCCTTCAACATCTCGCAAGCTGCGTGGCAGCTTCGTGTTGGACGGGCTGGGCGATGGTTGTGGGGTGGGGATACGGCGTGAAGCCGATGCCTTGGCATCCATGGCCAAGAGGCAATCTCACCCAAACGGCGACTGCTGGTTTTCCGACTCGTGGTGAATTGCCCCGACCCTCACACTAAGAGGCTCCAGGGTGGACATGGTCTCAAAGACACCCGGGTGCATTGAGTCGGGGCCAAAGGTGTTATTCAGCGCAGGCTGAAACAATGGATGCGAGGGAAGCGGCATCTGGCGGGAAGAGGCAGAGTTGTGGTACATCGGGCCAGATATCGGCATGTCAGCTCTCGGTGTGGGCGGTGGTTGCGACGGGCGCGGGTTGGGAATCTCCAGTCCCATGCCCACCGCCGCCAGTTCCTTGGTGAGGAGGTTCAAAGCGCTGTTGATGACTGCAAGAGGTCAGTCATGTGCATCCCCTTCCGGTACTGCGAATACTCACCCGGACTGATGTTTCTGACCTGGTCCAGGCACTGGATGCAATAGTTGAGCTTCCGCATGGCTTGCTGCTCACCAGGGTTGGCCTGTACCTGCAGCAGGAATATCGAGGCGGCAATGTAGACGCTGTACGCCAGCGACAGGACGCAGTAGTTCATCGTAAAGGTCCTGCAGAAGAGATCGAAGATTGTGATGATGGCGGTCGCAGACGTCACGCATTCAACGAGGTAATGCCTGAAGGGAGACATTCCGCCATCGTCGCGCTTCGCCCGGCCGGTAAGCATCGGCCGGTACAGGAGAATCTTGAACGTGTGGTAGAGGCAGCTAAAATCTGCATCAGTCACGTCCCATAATGTTCTGAGGGATCATACATACTTTAGTGTGACAATGTGCGAGGGCGGTGCGAGGGCCGGCAACGCGACGGGGTCGATTTTCAGGTGAGGGGGCAGCTGATTCCACCACTCCTGGAACGCCGGCTCTTGCGCCCTGAGACACTCTTGCACCTCTGCATCCGTGTTTTGTGCCAGTGGATCATACATGTGAATCAGGATCTCGTTGAAGATGACCGACAGGCGGCACATGCTCATGAAGCACGACGTGGAGTGAGCCGTGGTGGGGGGGTATTTCCAAGTCACCCCGACCTGCTGCGCTCCGAATGGGACCCAGATGTCGTCCTCGGCCGAGTCGTCAAACATGATCTGAGGCGGCGAGATGCGCGATTGCCGCATCGAAGGGGAGCGGCCGAGGTACAAGCTGATGAGCTTGTCCCAGAAGTAGCAGCTCCAGAAGATGCGGTGCCGGATCTCGAGCTCCTCGTCCGTCAGGGGAACAGACCCGGGATAGCGCTGGGCATCGACGCAGATGCCCAGGTGATCGATCAATCTAAATGCAATCCCGCTATACGTCCAGGCTTGCGTCGCATTTCCGAGGCTACATTCCTGGGCGCTGAGGAGAAGAAGCGTTTGGATCGTGGGCACGGTACACACTCCTCTGCTGAGCTCCTCGAAGAGCATGCCTCGGGCGTGTTTGGCAAAGACAGCGCCTCCATCGTACGACTCATCGAGGAGCCTCTTGGTCGCCGGGTCGCTCTGGCCCCACCGTATCGAGTGCGAAATGACGGCGTTGAGAAGCGTGTGCGAGTAGTACGGCCCTAGAGACTGCATGTCGCCTGCACCAGAGGTCAGCCCAATCCAACGCCCGTGCTGCGAGGAGACGCACGTGTAAAGGCTGGTCGGTATATAAAGTTGAACATGGGTTGGATCCAACACCAATGCACGTTGAGCAAGTATTGGAACGGTTCCTGGCACGCCGTCAGCCGCTGCATTCTGTTTCAGCCCCCAACGCGCCCGCCGGCCGTACGCACAGGAATGTCGGACAGGTTCTCCAGCGCCCGCTGCTGCCAGGCATTGTTGACCAGGCGCTCCCTCCGGTGGACGTCGGTGTCGGCCGGGGCCAGGTACTCGGAGCCGGCCGGCAAACGGTCGCTGGGGAGGTTGAAGAAGCTCGTGGTGCCGTGGTAGGTGATGCCGCCCTTATCGTCGACCTTGAGGCCGCGGAAGCTCCGCGAGATGCCCTGCTCGTCGGCGTTCGGGCGGCCCTGTGACGAGCCATCGTAGGCATTGGCCGTGGGGGGGCTCGAGTGCGACGAGGCCGGTGCGGAGGCGGGCGACTTGGAGGCGTTGGCCACCTGGTCCTCGAGCTCCTTGATTCGCTCCTCGAGGCGCTGCGTGTACGACAACGTCGGGTTCCTGCAGGGCGGTTTCGGTCAGCGCCCGAGCACGGGTTGGTGCGGTGCGAGGGGTGCCATGGGGACGCCGCACAGCTTGTAGATGCAATCGTCGTTGCGGGCCATGCAGCGTTGACAGACGGGCTGCTCGCCGCCACACTTGACCTGTTGGGAGCGAGACAGGTGAGCATTCGACCGTGGAATTGCGCGGCCGATTGGCGGCGGTGCCGCGCTCGGTGCTCACCTTGCGCCTGCGACACGGCTCACACGAAAAGGCACTCTTCTTGGTCGCCTTGACCGACGACATGCTGGGCGAGCGTGGTGCGACGCGATGGCATCAGGTACCGAGTAGATTGGACAGCCTACGTGCGGCACGACGGAGGTTGAAAAGACGATGGTGCGAGTCGATGATGATGCGGGGCCTGCGGGCCAAAGGCAATCAATCCATGGAGTCTCAACTTCTGAAGTACCTGGGTACCGTTCCAGGCGCGCACTTTGCCCGGGGGCCCTGGGTACCCGATACCTGCCGAGGTTTGCGGCCAACTCAAAGCGCTAGGTAACAAGCCTCAACGTCAGATTCAAAAGCATTTGGGTCCGTCGGCACCTTTTCGACGGTCCGCGAGAGCTGCCGGAGATCGGACGGAGGTTTCCGTTGGTGGTGTCACTTCCAACAGCGGAGGAAGAGTGACAAAACGGGAGGGAATTCCTCCGAGACCTGCCCCGCTCAGAATAGCAGAGACAGATCGGACTGTACGGAGAACTCCGTACCAGGCTTCCCTCGCTGGTGGAAAGAGTCTTTGCTGCTGAATACTACCTTATGCCTGAATTCGGTCTTTTGGAATTGGTGGCGCGTTCTGGCTTCAATGCCAAGGTTGCCACCGCGCCTCGGCGCTATCGCTCGGTAGTCGCTGGATCCTGGGGTACTCGTCCTGGGACGCTTGTGGGAGACACAGCCAACTCCAGCTAGCTCATCTTGCGTCTTCCGTATACATCAAGGAAGGCTTCTGTTCACGGCGCAACAAAAAAAGCGCAAGGATCAAGGGGGCAAAAAGTGACCATCTGGCGCTCATCAATCATTTGTGTCAAGCTCCCTACTAAGAACACGGAACGTCTTCTCGTGGTTCTCTCCCAACGGAAGCACACGCGGGAGGGGCTACAGCTTGCGCCTTTGCAGGCGAATGAGATGTCTTGCTTAACCACTAGGCCATCGCCGGTTTATTGAAAATTGTAGGAGTTCTTTTGGTTGATAACGTACACCGCTTGGAAGGCCGAATATCTGCATGGGAGCAGGTATGGGAAGCTCCTGCATTGAGGGCGGTTGAAGGCAAGTACACCAGTACATCGGGACTCGAAGAGGGGAGAGGTCATGGATCGAACCCTGGAATTGCGATGCGTAGCACTCAGGAGGCACCATCCATCGACAGACTATCATTCGCTGCAAGTACATGCTAACCAGAGCGATACCTTGGAACCCATTTGACCACCCCGCAGCCGAGTCCCTAACGGTGTTGAGAGCCCTTCATTCTTCCGATGCGGATTCTGCCATCCTTGCCCCTCTCTTGCGCTATGCTGTCAAGCTGAGGAGTCCCCGTACTGTCCCCGTACTTGTGAACATGACCAACATCCTTGAAGTTTGTTGTCGTTTTCTGGCTGGACAAACATCCTACGTTTATAATACACACCGGTAGTCAATAGAAGCTCACTCCCTGCCGCTATAGGTGACGCGGCCTAGAAGCATGTATATATTCTCCTTTGTATGAGGACAAAGTGGAGGATGGAGTATTGGAGATATAGACATGATTCAGTAGGAGTACCCCATGATGTAGGGGGCACCCCGCTCTTGACCAACGTCTAGCAATGACAGAGCAGATATATTCGCGGTGGAGTATGGAACTTACATGGAAGCAGTGATGTTCAATATGATACCCAAGTAAATCAGATCCCTCAACACGTCCTTGGAGTCCGGCCCGCTGTCTTCTGGCAATCATCACCAGCGACGCGAGCGGTTCGGCTCTCATACTGGGGTCGTTGAGGGGAGTCGTGACAGTAAGCCGCAGCTGATGTACACCAATCGGTGCCTACGTTGGGTCTGATAATGCGGCAGATAAGGCGCAATGCTACCCCGCAGATGCATTCATGTATACATCAATAAGGCGAAGAGAGCATCGCATGATCTTGGCGCACACAGTCCAATTTCTAAAGCGCCAGCTGTGCCTGACGGGCCGATGCGCTTGTTGGTCGAAGCACCGAGAGCGGGAGCTTCAAGCGGTACCTCCAGACCAGGAGGAATCGGTCGGTAAATAGGCTATCAGTCGAGGTATGTAATACACATTATTAGTGTGAGGCGCAGACCTACGGAGCACCTGAGACACATTACTACTTTCGTGCGAGTAAAACGATTTTCTGCTTTGGCCTCTTCTTGGCACACTCAATAGGTGATTAAAGGGGAGCCTAAGGGATGCTTAAAGCCTGGACTTCAACTGCCAGTCCACGACATGAAAGTCCAGTTGTAAGCACGCTGCAAAACTCGACCCTGAGAAAATGCAGCCCTCTATCGTCAAGTCCCTGCTCGCCGGCTCATGCCTGGCCGCCGCGGCCATGGCAGTCACGCCCGTCAGTGACTGTGACATGAACAAGCTCCTAAGCGCCGGCGGCGTCAGTCTTGCTATGAAGGCACAGCCAATGTGGTTCTTTGGACAGGCCAGGAACCAGAAACCGTGTATTCCGGTGTCGGCTACCCAAAACGGCAACCAACAGACCGCTTCGTCGAAGCTTTGTGACTGGCCGGACGCAGGATGCGATTGTGTGACGCCGGACAAGGGCATTGGAAACCAGTCGCAGTCTTTTCCAATCTATTACTCGTATCAGCGATGCGTCGAGGATAGCGTCCGCGTCGCGTACAACCTGTTCTTCCAAAAGGACGGGTTCAACCCTGAAGGCTTGTTTGGGCACCCCTACGACTGGGAGAGAGTGATTGTGGTGTGGAAGCGCATGGAGGATTCTCAATGGCGGCCTAACGAGATCTATTTATCCGAGCATTCCGGCTACTTGAAAAAGACGTGGGACCAGATTCAAGATACTTTCGATGATTGCACTGCATCGCAACCAAGAGGAGGTCCGGACGATGTCAAGAACAAAGACCATGCAAAGGTGTACGTTGCCTGGTCTAAGCATGCGATCTATGATACGAGAAATACGGCAAGCCTCTCGCGATTGGTTCTCTATGAGAATGAATATTACTAACGCCTTCGAAGGACTTCGATGATGTGATTTCTCAGCTCACCGACCTGGCCGTCCGATCCAACGACTGGTGGTATTTCGCCACACAGAGTAGGTGAACGGCGATGCGCCGGGCCTCTCCAGACCTGTCCCAATGCATTCCCACCTACGTACTAACCATGTTGAACTATAGACGATTATATTCGTGCTGACAGATCAACCGAGATTGGGGCCCTCCTCGGTACTTACAACTGGGGTGAGGCGTCGTCGAACCCGCCTTCGGTACATGACGGACTCTGCACAGCCTGAGGAAGGTAGCACCAATTTGGCGAGAAAAAAAGTAATTTATC
Source organism: Tolypocladium nubicola (assembly GCA_024340505.1). Taxonomy (NCBI): domain Eukaryota; kingdom Fungi; phylum Ascomycota; class Sordariomycetes; order Hypocreales; family Ophiocordycipitaceae; genus Tolypocladium; species Tolypocladium nubicola. The sequence goes on from JALHCA010000096.1 coordinate 12,633, forward strand.
CGTTGCCTTTCGTATCAACATGTGAATGAACTGTACAGAAAAATCCCACCGTTTACACTGCTCGTGCTGTGCTCGGAGTCATCGATGAGCTCTCGGCCATGACCAAATGGCTGACCGAGCGACAACATTCACAACTATCCCAGCCATTCTGATCCTAGCAGCTTGCTGGCATCAGGGCGCTCCTCAGGGTTCAGTCGTATCATTGAGGCAATGAAGCCCAAGAATGCCTTCCTTTCCGAGCCAGTGAGGTCAGGGTTCTTGCAGAACTGCTCCAGAGAGCAAGGCGGAAAGGACGAGGGCTTAAGAAGGTTGCCTATGGGAATCAGCAGAAATTCAATGCGGCCGAGGGGCAACATTCGGCCACCTACCTTCAATGTCAAAGTATTGATCTCGATTCTGGATCGCGCCAACAGTGGTTCAGGTAGTTTACCAAGGACAGCCATCATTTGTGCCAGATGGGCCTCGGGGGTGTATGGAGCATTCGCGGTCCACGTGCCGTCAAAAACAAGCCTCCCTTCCGCAAGCTCCCAGATCTGGTTGGGAACATGGTTATCACATCTGCCGAGAGCGCGTTTCTCAGCATCCGGGAGTGGAACTCACTATCAATCCCAAGTTCCAGATGTCGACTTTGTAGTCCCAGACAGCTCCAAGCACTACCTCTGGAGCTCGAAGTGCTTGTGGTTGAATCCACTCTGTCAGGTGCTCGTTGAACCAACTTGCTAGACGCCGTGCGTTAGGTCCGCTGATTCATTTAATAGGTCGAGGGCCTTACATGTTCCAAAGTCTGCTAATCGAACAGAGAGCTCTGTTGGATGAGTGATGTCCTCCTTGGCTGACGATACTTGTGCTGACTCTCTGTAAAAGCCATTCGGCTCCTCCAGCGACGACCCATGCGACATAAACGCTTCAGGGGGTAGCTGTTCAAACATCCTGTTGATCTCTGGGGTTTCAACAAGAATGTTTTGGGGCTTTATATCTATCGGCATAGTCAGTACCAAGTTGCAATCAAGAAGGCTGGCCCAACCGCGTTTGTCTATGCGCCGGCACGAACTGACCTGTGTGAATGACCCGGCACGTGTCGTGTAGATATGACAAAGCAAGCAGGAGCTGTCTCGAAATTTGCTTCATGAGGGGTAATGGGATCCTCAAGTTTGGGAACAGCCGCCTGTATCTCCCCATGTCCGGGCCAGTGGCCCTAGAGACAAGAACCACATGCTTCCCGTGTGGACCGCTAATTTGAAAATCGTCAAGGAGCCCGAGAATATGGCTCGCGCCGGGATGAGGCCTGCTCTGGGTTCGGATGTGCTTGAGGATGTCCAGCTCAAAGCTGTCTTTGCCGTGCCCAAAAGTATCCGACGTAAGAACTTTCAGTGCAACATGTCCCTTGGTCCTGGTTTTGGCTAAGTTTCAAACCCTTGACTGGCTTTTCACGGGACTCACTCGAAATTATAGGCAAGCCAGACGGTAGAGTAAACTCCATGGCCGAGCTTACTCACAACCCTATACCTACCGTTGTTGAAGAGATCTCCAATTCGGACGGGGTGGTACCCTCCGTAGCAGTAGCGGGCGATGCTCTCTTCAGAAATGGTGTGTGCTGAATACAGTCGCTTGGAGGAGCGACAAAAGCTTGATCTTAGGCGGCTCGCACCGGAAGTCAGGGTGTGCACTAAAAGCATTGGAGGGTTTCGGCGTCGGCTTGGACTGTCAAGGTTTGGACTGGGTGGTTGGTTTTGTGCTTGTTTTGGGTGGTTGGATGTGGGAAATGACTTGGATTGGGGTCACGTTACCAGGTACTTCGTACTCTTACTTCCCTCTTTGAGGCTCTAACCTTCGACGAATCTCAAAATTGCTGCCCAAATATGGACTGCAACCAATCTTACGACGAATGTATCCTCCCGAGGCAATGTGCTACGCGCCAGAAATCCGAAACAGAAGGCCGCGATCACATCAGATCCAAAAGTGGCACACGGCATAGAGTGGCCACATCAGACCCAAGCGCCACGCCCCGAGCTATGCTGAGGTCTCGAGGGTCAATCAATCAATCGCTTAGCGACCTAAAGCGTGCTGCTGCTGCGGCATTCTTTCAGAGAACACAGCTTTCTGTTTTTTTGTTTTTATGACCTGCAAGTCACCAGGCTCGGCGCAAAACACCAGAGGCGGCGGGACGAGAGTGGCCGAGGCGCTTTCGTTGCACTGCCAGGTTGGCCCAGGTGACTTTATATAAAACCGATTCCAGTTGACGCGCTGGCATTACGGTACAGCAAAGCTGCCTGCTCCCTCGGATTAACTATTTATCTACTTCCGACCCCGAAATGACCTCTCGTTCCCGCGTTACGTCGGGAGCCGAGGCGTGACGATACTTGCACAGCTGGGCGCACATCATGCACAGGATTTCGGCGGGGAATTGCGAGCTTTTTGAATTGTGAGGAAACAAGCCTCATCACTGCCTCGTGGCCGCGCGTCTGATCTTCGTCCGTTGAGGCAGCTGCTCGTTGCGACTGGCTATCTCGTGAGCACGCTATCGCGGTAAGAAGTGCCATGTGCCACGTCGGTTGGCCGAATTCGTATCACTTCTAACGACGGAAACAGTGAGTCTGTAATAAGTTTACTGTCTCAATCCCAACTCGAGCTGGTCAGAACTTCAATAGGACAAAACTTTCGGGAAGGGAGTTCGACGCAGACAGTTCATAATTCAACAGTCAGCTGGGCTTGAGTCGCCCTTGCTGATTCAAATCAACGAGGCTATGATTCTTGAATATTCCTCCAAGATATATCGAGTCGACCAAGTCGTGCTTTAAGCGTATCCAGCTGCGCTATGAGTTTGACTTTCGTGCAAGTTCACCGCGGCGCTGCCACAACATCCGGCAGGTGATATCAGCTGGCTGCTCGCGCGACAGTGATCAATCCGTATGGAAAGAGCCTCGTCAAATTGCTTGACTGCAGGAAGGTCTTCCTGCTGAGCTGGGGACGGCACGAATCGTTTGTACGACGTGTACTCCTTACCTCTGGGTACGTTGGGCTGCTTGCTCCTTCTTTACGCCCTCAGCCGAGGTTGTCTTGCCACTCGACTGGGCGGGAGCCAATTCACTTGTTTCTCGACCGTTCATATTCCACACACCCTCCGCTGTCCATTCTCCTGGCTTGCCAGGATGGATGTCTCCCTGGCCCTCTGCCCATGCATTCCCACTGTCCACTACCGCAGGCCCCATGGCTATGAAGATATCCGCCAGGCAAATCGTCGTCTACGGCCGCGCTGAGCTTGACCGCCACCTGGAGCAGAACGGAACGTTGGTTGACCTCTCACTGAACCTCGCTCGTCGGACTTCATTGACCATGCTGCACGCAGATATTTCGGCGTTCGCGATCCAGAAAAATTACCGCGGTCCTTCTTAGCCCGTCTTGACCTGACGGAGGCGGCGGCTTCAACCCCCCCCCTATCGGCTACCAAACTGCCCGGCGATGTCGATACTCAAAATCCAATCATGAGTTTCCTTTGGGAGCATGTTCTCTTGGTATTTTACATGCAAACTGGGTACAAATTGGGAGGCGGCAAATGGCTTAGACGACAAGCCTGATGGGCGGCGCAACGGGTTTAGCAATGTGGTTGGGCTTGTTGCTGGCGAATACTTCGCGGTCAATTCCACTATGCCCACATCGTCGGACCAGGTCGATAGAAGGTAGAAGCGGCGTATCTAGCGTTTCCTGTTCAATATTTAATGGGTTGCGTACGTCATCTATGCTACTAGAGTGCATTAAACCGCAAGGCTTGTCCCCCTTCTCGAGGCAACGAATTGTAAACTAAAATGGCTGTCCTTGGTATATACCTGAGATATTGTTGGCACGATCTCGCGTAAGAGTTCATTTATTCCTTCAGAGCTGGTCTCTGTGGATGCATCAAATGGTGGTGCGCTTACTCTCTCGAACATAACTTGAACCAGAGAGAGAGGTTCATATTGAACAAACCTATAAAACCCAATGCAGATGCTGGCCGTGATGAGTTATAGTGTTGACATTAGGTAGTCCCAAATTACCCTCGCATACGTATAAGTACTCTGCCGCTCAAGTAAAACATGAAACAGCCACTCTGCTTCAAGAACCCTTTTTCTGGAATCTGATGCTGATGCCCAGCGACGAGCCATACTCGACGGAGTGAGCCACGGATCGTGGTGGACCAGCGCAATATCAGGGGACATGAGCAGGTTTACTCGCAAGGTGCTCTTGGCGCGTGCCATGGAAGGCTGATCTTGGCATGCACTCGCGCCCAGAAGTATGTACAAATGAAGGGCGTTTGGTATGAGAGAGTGGATCTGGTCAATTACTCGTACACGATGAGCCTTCTCTCGAGCCTCGGCATGCCACACAAACGGGCTGTGCAGAGCACCAAGGTAGTCACTAGCTGTACATCGAGAGTCTTGAGATCGATAACCAGCGCATGTGTTCATCAGGTCCCTCGAGGTAAACGACTAATTCTTTTTCCCGCCCTAGAATCACATCACATTCACCTAGTCCCATTCTATCTCTTCACACTTCCGCTGACAGTTGAGCTGGTCGCAAAGAAACCGAAAAGGTAGTATACGCCCTTCATTATATAAGGGCACGGCGTAGGTCAGAGCCAATGGCCGGTGCAAGATATTGTGGAGCAGTCCAACAGCGAAGTCGATCGCGTCCTCACTTGCAACGATTATGCAACGATTATGAGCACCTTTCACTCTCCGTCATCAAGATGAGGGCCATGTTGATATGGAGTGCAACGAGACTTGCAACGAGACTCGAATACAGCGGTTTTCGGGGATTCGGCAGAGTGTACGCAACATGGAACGAGCTGCATTTGCCATCAACCGCCGAAAGTCGTCACTCACAGTCGAACAACGTGAGCTGCATTCTCCCTTTTTATTTGAAGCAGGAAACTTCTCATTGTCGCCGAATTCAAGACTTTGTTGCCTGCAAGGCTCGATCCGCCTGCAGGTGGTAGGCTCTGATCCAGGATTGAAGACCTGTGCCGACAGCTCAGGTTGCTCAATGCAGCTCAAATATGGCAATCCTAGACCATACGCCGCACGAGTATAACTTACAGCTGAGCTCGAGACGTCCATCAGTGCGTTGGTTTGGCGTTGTGTTCTAGAACAGGTGGTGCTGTGCGTCGCGGATGCTTGAAACAAGCTTAAGCGGGACCCCTGGCTGCTGGACAGTACCCAGCCTTGGCGAGCAACTTGAGCAAGTATGAGCAACATGTTTGCTGCATGGACGCAATAGCTAACTGGCCATTGGTTGTTTGCAAGTCCTTGAAATGCAGATGTTTTCCCGAATGTAACCCAGAAGTTGGAAGACCCCGATGTATTAAGCTTCCAAACACCGTCACGACACTCGCTGCGAGCGCAGAGATTCGAAGTCTCAAGCATTCGAATACGCCCTCCTTTCTTCTCAGTCTCATCACACGAGCAGCTACACAGTTGACGATGACAGCAGCTCTCGCCTACGGGCTGCTGATCAGCCTCTATGCGCCGCCCACCCTCGCCGACGGCCGCGGGCTCATCGGCTTAGGAAAGACCATGTACCAGCCCCCATGTGCATTCGCATGCAGGGGCGTCATAGGCAGATGCACATTGAACTGCACGCCCAAAGACGGCCCCCAGCACGGCAGCGGTCACTCGATGACCTTGACGCCTCCCACATGCTACGCTAGCGATCCTGCGTTCACTCGCACGCTCGCGATCTGCATCGACACGTACTGCCCGACGCACGGCGGCCCCGAACTGGGCGTTATCGAGGATTACTGGGCCGGCCATCTGGCATCTTCAACGGTGTCAGACTATCGCTGGAAACCGGTGGCTTCGTACACGGAGACACTCGCCGCCGCGCGGAGGGACGAGGCGCAGGCGAGTGACAATGGAACTCGAGCAGGAAACGACCACGACGACCATCAGCATATGCACAACTCGCTTCGAGCTGGCCCCGACCATGCAGCCCCGCGAGTCGACAGCCCGCTGCCCGTCATCAAGCCCAAGGCGCACCTCAGTGTCACGAGCTTCATTGCTGCCGCGGACTGGCAGAAACAGTACAACGGGATGACGTCGTTTGAGATCAACGAGGCCGGCCATGCGCGATACACGACCGTGTTACTGCTGGTGGCCCTGTTCCTGCCCGTTGTCTTCTCCCTCTTCCGCTTCTTGCCTCTTCTCAACAGGAGCCGGGCCTGGACGGCGCTCAACTCGGTCATCAACTACCCGCCACTCTGGGGACAGAAGCACCGCCAGCCCGTCTCCCGCGCTGCGATGGGCGGCGGGCTCATGCCCACTCGTGGCCAGAGCGCGTACGTCGCCGTCATCAGCATTCTCAACCTCATCTTCCTGATTGCGCCGTACGACAACATCCAGCCGCAGAGCACCTTCCCCACACTCCGCCAGCAAGAGATGAGTACAATCGGCAATCGCGCGGGCATCCTGGCCATGGGCAACGTTGTGGCGCTGTTCGTGTTCGCGTCGCGGAATAATATCCTGTTGCATCTCACGGGCTGGCATTACGACACGTTCCTGCTCTTCCACCGCTGGCTGGGGTACTGGGCAATCATCCACACGGTATTGCACTCCGCCATACTGCTCGCCTACTACAAGACCTTTGGCGACTATGCCAGCGAGGCTTCCCAAACATACTGGATATGGGGTATAGTGGCAACAGTGGCAGCAGTCGCGTTGTGGCCGGCATCTGTGTTCGCCATTCGGCAGAGATTCTACGAGCTTTTTCTCTCAGCCCACCACCTGCTGGTCGTGCTCTTCCTTGTCGGCTACTACTACCATATCTGGCACCGGTACCAGTACAAATGGGGGTACGAGATCTGGCTATTTATCGCCGTCGCCATCTGGGCCCTCGAGCGTATCATCCGCGTAGTTCGCATGGTTCTCGGGGGCTGGCGAACGGCTACCGTCTCCGAGGTGCCCGGCACCAACGGGGAGTACCTGCGGCTGGACATTGACGGCATCTATGCCCACGGCATCGTGTATCTCTACTTTCCGACCTTGACGCTTCTCTTCTGGCAGAACCACCCGTTTTCTGTGGCATCCTCCTTTGTCGGATTTGATGAGGGAATCAGCGATGAGGAAGCCACCACGAGGAGCAAGTCGGAGAAAACGGCCGACACCAGTACAAATTCATACGGACTGGGCGACAGAAGTTCGTCTTCTTCCACGACTTCGTCCCCCTCAGGTACTCGCACCAGAATGTCGATTGTCATCCGTGTCAGATCGGGCATCACGGCACGCCTAGCGTCTCGAGCAGGGGGTGGCTCAATCCGATTGCCCGTCCTGGTCGAGGGATCCTACGGCTCGGCAATGTCGTCGCAGCTATCGCAGTGCACCACGCTGCTCTGCATCGCGGGAGGCGTCGGGATCAGCGCGGTGCTGCCGCTGCTCCACGAGGCTGGGCCACGGGGGGCTCGCCTGTGCTGGGGAATGAGGAACGAAAGCCTGCTCGAGGCCTATAAAGACGAGATTGCGAGTCTCCCGCCCGCTGTGCAGGTGGAAATCAGCGCCGGATCGCGGCTCAAGATCGGAGGCATATTAAAGGGAGAGCTGTGCGAAACTCGCAACGACAAGGGACCGATCGGGGTCGTCGTCTGTGGTCCCCCGGGCATGGCCGACGAGGTGAGGCAGACGGTGACGACTCTCGCCCGCAGCGGCTCGATGAGACGCGGCGTAGTCCTGTTAGATGAGACCTTTAGCTGGTAGTTGACTGGGCAGAAAAGTAAACATGTTGCCTCGTGATCATCGGGTCACTGGACGACCAAAGTGACTTGGTGGCCTCGCCGTTTAAACATATTCCGGATGCGGCGTTTTGTGGGGCCGCGGGGCTTCGGCCTTGGCGGGTGAAATCTTATCAATCGGACGGAATGCCATCTGATACGTAGCCCAGCTGACCCCGACGCGCACCAGCAGACGTCGCAACGCCCACAACAAACACCGACACCTCTCGTTCCTCGTGGGCTGGCGCCCTCAGCCCTCACCGCCCACTGCTCCGCAACATACGGCAAGCGCAGTTTTGCGGCCAACCCGTTCATGACCGCATCGTGCCGGTCGACCTGAAACCGGTGCGATGAGGCCTTTGCTCGGACTAGCGCTCCTCTCGCATCTGCTGCCCGTCTTCGCCGTGACCGAAAGCACCTGTGGCAGTGCCTGTCGCAAGTGCTTCCAGTCGGTGGTCTTCAGCCCTGCGAGCCCTGACGAGTCCAAGTTTGAGCAGTCGTGCCGGAACCGGCTCGCGCTGTCGTCGACCTATCTTTGCCTACACCTTAATTGCGCCGCCGAGGCTCGCGATGCGGCGCTCGCGGCGCACAATGCCAGCTGCCAGGAGGTCCTTCAAACCCCTATCCCTCCCTTTTCTCTCGTTGCAGAGTATACGCCAGACGACATTGCCCGCTTAAGGAGAATCAACCAAAATGATTCGTTCAGCTCAGACGACCCGCTCGATGAAGTCGTGCTTCCGTCGGCAGACTTTTTCCGCGTCTGGAACGACACCCTGGTCAGCCCACATCCGGCGTCACCTCTTGCCTCCGCCACGACTAACCGCGAGTTAGGACGCCGTTGCTTATGTCAACAGACATCACTTCCTCTATGGGTACGTTCATGCTGCGTGCTTGCGACTGTGCTTTGTTCCGAGGAGTGCTAACGACCTGTAGGCTTGCCATGACTCTGTTCTGGGGTGTCGTGGTGGCCGTTGGCGTCTCCAACAAGCTCTTCCAGGTGCTCTCGCGCCTTTGTGGCAGCCGACCCGGCTCATGTTTGGCGAGGCCCGGCGGGTCTTGGCTGAAGCGCAATGTCACCCTCCCGGCGACGTTTGGGTATCGGAGCTCTCAGAGCTTCTCGTGGTTCGGCACCGTTCCGCCACGCATTCAATCGCTCACCATCTTTGCATATCTCGTGTTGAACGTTGCCTTTTCCGTCTACGGCTACAGAATCACCGAGGAGAACTTCTACTTTCCTACCAAGGAGAAGCAAATACTTCGCTATGTCTCTGACCGCACGGGCATTATATCTTTTGCGTGCTTCCCAGTCATCTGGCTTACGGGGATGAGGAACAACCTGGCCATCTGGCTGACGGGCTGGGATTACTCAACGTACAATAACTTTCATCGTGGGGCGGCCCGGATTGCGACTGTTCATGCCATTGTCCACTCAATTGGATACACAGTCTTGATCCTTATAGGTAAGTGAGACGGTGTGTCGCGTTCTAAGAGACCCGGGTCGGCTCCGGTTGCCGAACCCTGTACAACGGTTGAGTTGATCATGAGCTGACAAAGTTTCAGACGGGGGGTGGACATATTATGCCTCGTGGTTTAGGGAGTGGTTTTGGAACGCCGGGGTGCTCGTATGTACCCTCCAGACCTGCTGCCAGTCCTTGTGCTTACCAAGACATCAACCGACAGGCCACTCTCGCAATGTCCGCAATACTTCCCTGCTCCATCTACTGGATTCGACGGCGACACTATGAAGTTTTCTTGATTCTGCACGTCGCACTGTCCCTGCTGGTCCTGCTATTTATGCTCGGGTAAGACTCTTTCTGAGTTGCAGCGCCTGAGACCTCAGAACTGACTGAGGAAACAGCCATGTGTCGATATTCAAGGGCAGATATGACGGCTTCTTTTGGGTGCCGATATACATCTGGGCCATCGATAGATTGATGCGTTTCGTCCGGATCATCGCGTTCAATCCGAAGTCTTGGAGGAGCACTGCTTCCGCATTCTACAGTAACGCCACCAACATCATCAGACTTACCATCCCCCTCGACAAAGCAGTCTACACAGTCAAGCCAGGGACCTACTACTACCTGATGGTTCTAGACGACACTCGCTGCTGGGAATCACACCCTTTCACGGTTGCCTCTGTTTCGAGCCGGGATCCTTCTGGCAAATCCCTTGGCGAGCAAGTGCCCCTACTTGACTCGGATGAGAACCTGGGGGGGGCAGGTGATGACGATGATATCCTGCCGCTAGAGCCGAGCATGAAGAGCATGACATTTCTCATTCGACCGTACGACGGTTTCAGCCGTCAACTTCGAGACTTGGCGGGGGTAGAGTCGCCCACCCCGTTGAGAGTGCTGGTTGACGGCCCGTATGGGCACTCGCAACGATTCGACCAGTACGACCATCTCGTATTCATCGTCGGCGGCAGCGGTGTTGTCACGGCCCTTTCATACCTTCAATCCCTCACGGGAGCTGCGCAAGGGTCCTTGAAGTCGATACAGCTGCACTGGTCGGTGCGTGAGGAAGCCTTTGCGCGAGACGTGATGCTGAAGGAGATTAGCGATGCGCTGACTCTAAGCAACGCCGCCTTCTCCGTCGACCTGTACATATCCTCGCATGCAGGGGACATTGCCATTGTGCAGATGCCCGAGGTGCGGCAACATTCTAGACGTCCCGACGCCGGGGCGGTGGTCATGTCGGCGGCCGCCAGGGCTGGCAAACATGACGCTTTGGCGGTGGTGGCATGTGGTCCGGCTAAGATGGCAGACGACTCGAGACTCGCGGTTGTCCATGCATTGACTGGGGGATTTCGGATAGATTACTTTGAGGAGAGCTTTAGATGGTAGCCGGAGCTCTAGACAGACAAGCCCTGCCTTTACGTACCAGACATTGACGATTCATGAACTTCAACTAACGAGCTGTGCCAAACAGTGACGATTCATGAACTTCAACTGGCGAGATGTGCCCGGCAAGTCCGGCCAGTTAACCCGACCTAGTGTCGTTCGTTGGGCCATGGCGTGTTTCAAAACATCGGATTGCCCAGCTGTTCTCGGCCATTCCGAAGCAAGTTCGCGGGTTGACAGGACTCCGCGTTTCAGGATAGCACGAGGTGGTCGTGTTACGGCGCCCCCGCAGGGGCCGCCTTCTAGAATACCGTCTTCTGGTCACGGAGAATATCGCGTAGAATACTACGGCATACTAGCAAGCATCGAGTCATGTAAACTCCTTCCGTGGCCGAGTAGTGCGGAGCCAGCCTGGACTGGTCTGAGCTGGGGAACGTGGGCATCAGGGCGGTATATTAAAGCCTCTTGTTCCCAGCACATTATTGAATCGTGACACAATCCCATGGATCGGTGCCGGCTACCGACATCAAGAATGGCTCCATTCATTGCTATTGGCCTTCTCTTCGCCGCCCTTGGCGGACGGGCGACCGCGCAGGATGCAGCCGCCCCCCTCAACGTGGTTCAAGCCGATTTAGAGTATTCCCAAAACTCGACGCTCGACCCGTTCGTGCCCATCATCGAATTCGCCATGGAGAGCCAGACCGTCAAAGCCATCTTCGACACGGGCAGCAGCGACATCGTCGTTCCTCAGACGGGCTCCCCGATCTGCCAGGATGAGCAGCAACAGTGCGACGCGTCCTCCAAGACCGGGTTTGTCGCCGGCTCCTTTGACCCCAACGCTGCTCAGGACGTTGCGGCCCTCAACGAGCCGCTGGACGCCAGGTTTGCCAACGGCGCCGGCTTCCAGGGCAACTTTATCAAGACGACGGCGGGGCTCGGCGGCGCGACCATCCCAGCGACGCAGTTCGGCCTCTTCTCCAACGGCAACCTGCCGCCAAAGACTCCGTTGACCTCCATCTTTGGGGTTGGCCCGGTGCAGGGGGAGGCGGCGCCGGGTCCCTATCCAAACCTCGTGGCGCACATGAAAAACGTCGGCACGATCAAGTCGAATGCTTTCGGTCTGTACACAAACGACTTTCGTGAGTGTGACTCCAGACTGCCTCGAGCCGTGTTCGGTACTCTAACGCAGCATGTATGTATAGGAGCTGGAAGCGGGTCCGTCGTGTTCGGCGGCGTCGACACGGCCAAGTTTACTGGTGAACTCCAGGAAGCTCCCATTCAACCAAACAATGACGGTGTCATGCCTTCCTTTGTTATCCAGTTCAGCTCCCTGAAGATGGTCATGGGCGGTGGACGCCTAAACAGCCGAGCGCCCAGAAGGCCCGCCATGAGGAATCTGGCACCGCGCAATGGCCTCGGAGTCAGCTTGATCGACTCCGGGAATCCCGGCATCGGCATCCCTGCTGCCTCGGTCAGCATGATGGCCAGGGCCCTCGGCACTACATTTTCCCAACGCGATGGCCTTGGCCCGATCGACTGCAACCTTCTCAACAGCCAGTCGATGCTCATGTTTGGCTTCAACCAGGACAAGATCAAGATAAACGTGCCCCTGGATACGCTCGTCCTCCCCAAGAACCCAGCCAACGGACTGGGTGCGGGCGCGACCGGCTGCACGCTTCCAATCTCCCCAAGCCAGGACCTGGCGTCGTTGGGCTTTCCATTCCTTCAGTCTGCGTATGTCGTCTTTGACATGGATAATCAGCGGCTGTTGCTTGCACAGGCCAAGATGAACGTCACAGAGTCCAACATCCAGGAGTTTGCGTGAGACAATGGCGGATGAATTGTTGCCGTGAAACAGCCATTTGGCCAAAGCAAAGCGCTTAATGTTGGCTAGTGCAGAGATACAACTTGGGTTGATTAACCCGAGAATGAGACATGATGATTTCAAGAGTCAATCCCACGTACCTGAATCTGTGCCCATGGGGCCTGGGTAGTTTGTGCCGTTCAGCCTCGCTTATGCTCCAGGTGCTCGGTTTACTCTAGATGGCATGTTGGTGCCTTGGAGGCCTTTATGTGAATTTCATTCTTGGCCAACGCATCAGTGCGCATGCCACTCGCAGATGTCTGTTGTCACTTTCTGGACTTTTCCACCTTGAATCTAACCCTGTGTAGCCTCTTTCGCTCTCGCCCGAGTGCAACTTCAGCATGATCGTTGAAGGTCCAAACCCCCGCCGGGTGGTGGCTCATCGACCTGAACATGTCCGCAGCCCACCTCGGCCAAATATCTGGGCATGTGATGGGGTATAGTGATAACTCTTCGACCCGCCCGCTACTTCTTGCAAGTTCGAATTTCAGCATCTGGGCCTCCTGTACTAGTTCAAGAAGTTCTGTCTTGCTGCGAAGCCACGGTCTAATTACGCTCGAGATTCTATCTGAAATCTCCTCGTTCGCGATGATATCTGCGCGAATAGGGGCACCTGTCGGCTTCTAGCATATTTCTGCCAAAGTTCACCTGGTATCCTTGAACGTAGCACAACGGCTGGTGGTACTGAACGCCGAGGTTGCACAGCGTGCCGGAGCCGGAGCCGGTTCCGGCCGGTGGCCACAGGAGCAATGATCCGGCCCGGGCGAGATTGGCCGGTCGACTAGTCATTGCCGTACGTCCGTCGGGTAGGTGGAGGTGGATGTAACGATTAGTTGCTGTATCCATACAAGTTTGAAAGATGCTATTTCGCTTGAATCAAGTCTCTTCTACCTTACAGCCTCGAAGACATGGCGTCCGACATCGGCCTCAGCGCACAAGTCACCTCCTCCGCGACAGCCTGCCCCGATGCCAGCGCACCCTCCACGTGCCCCCGCCACACGTAGCTCGTCTCTGCGCCGGCGAAAAACACACTTCCCTCGGGCTGCCACTGATCCCGCTCCAAGTTGCGCAGGTTGGCGGCAGGCACAGCCAGGCAGCTTGATGCCGATGACCACATGTCGGCATGCTGGTCAAGGTCCTCAACCTCAAAGGGCGCAGGCAGGTTGTCGCCAAAGATGGCCTCGACGTGGCCGAGGAGAGCTTGCCGTCTCTCATCCTCCATCATCTGCCACAGTTCGCTCCCGGACTCGCTGGCGACGAAACACGTCAACGTGTAAAAGCCGTCGTCGCGCGACGTTGCCTTGATCATCGAAATGGGTCCGGCGAGCCCCTGAGCATAGCCAGACAGGCCTCGCTCCCGCCACCACGGCTTCCCGTACAGCAAAGCTATCCTCCTGGAGAAACCGAGTTTCGCAGTTTCCAGGATACACTGCTTGTCCTCGCTCAGCTCAGGGGCAATCTCAACAGTTGCGCACCGCGCCATTCCCGCGAGGATGACCTTTGTGCACTGGAAAACATCCCCAGACTGCGTAGTCACGACGACCTTGTCCCCAGACGTCTGGTCGATGCGCTCCACGGCCTGCGACAGGCACAACGTCCCCGGCTGCAGACGAGCCGCGAGCTCCTCGCACAGCTGCTGAGCGCCCCCTGCCACACGCAGACTCTGCTCGCTGCTGCGCATATCGGACAGGACCCGGAGCAGTCCCCCCGCGCATTTGCAGTGCAGGAGAAAGTACAGGGCGCTGACATCCTTGGAGCCGAGGCCGAAAATAGTGGACGTCCACGAGTTTGCGAGTCTCTGGACGACGGGCGTGGCGCCCTGGGAGACGGCGAGTTCGTGGACGGTCGCGACGCCGTAGTTTGGCAGCAGCTGCGCGGGGCGGTTGACGTCGATTCTCTGGGAGAGCTCCTCGAGGTTGTCTCGTACGCGGATGAACGATCGGCGGTCGTCCTCGCCGAGCTACACGCGATGTGTTAGCAACGCCGTTCAGCGTGTAGCGCTGATTGGTAGACGTACATTCGGGGTGCCATCAGCCTGGGACGCGCCGAGTCCTTCGACCACGTCCTTGCCCTCGACACTCTGCAGCTCAACCTCGAGCCCTAAACCCCGTGCCAGTTCGGCAACTCGGGGGTGGGCGGAAGCGTTGAAGTAGTCGTCTCCAGCAACAGTGCAGCCAATGCGCTCCCGCGCCTCGAGAACTAGGCACGTCGCACCGGCTCTCTGGAGATTGTACGCCGCCTGCAGGCCGCTGGGACCGGCGCTGACGACAATCACCTGGGCCGATCGCCGCTGGCGGGAGGGCAGGCCGCGGGGCGCGTATGCGGAAGCCATGTCTTGGACGGCGGCCATGATGTCGACAGCTGCTATGCTGGAGTTGAAGGCGACGCCGGGTTGCAAGTGTCTTCGGAGCTGCAAGTGTCGCCGTACAAGTCAATCAAGTCTCAGGTCCCAACAACGACGAGACTCCGAATTTTGCGCGCACCGGGTGGGCTTCAAGTTTCGCGACAGCAGCCAAGACGTGGAGAGCGTGGCTCATCGATATAGAAATTTCGGCAACTCGGGATGGGCCTCCGCGGCCGCCGAGCTTCGGCAACAGGGACAGTCTCCGCAGGTCGGCTCAGGGGCGATGGTGGCATTGGTGGGATGCGCGCCCCGGGCCCAGGCCGGCCCCGCATCTGCTCCGGCCGGCGGCGGTTGGTCCCGATGATGTTGCGCGGAGGCCGATGTCGTTGCGTGTTGGCACCAAGTTGCAATTGCTAGCAGCTGCAGAAGCTGCAGAGAACTTGTGCGGCTTTGAATCCAGACGAAGCCCGAGATGAGGCTACCATTTGCACCAAAGTCAGCTCGTCAACTCACGCTCGCTGGCTTCTTTAAGGCGATGACAAAGCGCCCAGCAGTCAAATCTCGGGCTATTTGCAGCCGTTGAGTCCCCCGCCCCCGAGAAATGCAAAGAGGGGTTCCCGTTTGCCCGTGTCTGTCGACCTGACGTGATGTTGTGGCCCTGTGCACATTACTCATCAGATATTTGAGCATTGATCGCGCAGTAGTCAGTACAGGGCTCCGTTGCCGTTTGTTGGCCGTCGCTGTGCATCTCGCGAGGCGCTTCACCGAAGACGAGCGGGTACGGATTCCGTACCTGGAAATACCCAAACAGGCGGCCGGCGGGTACGCCATCCAACAGTGGCTTCAGGGTAGGACGCGTAACCCGGGCTGTCAGCAGTGATCACACCTCGAGGCCTCGTCCCGCCCCGAGTCTCACCTCTCATCAACAACTCACGATGGTGACGGTGGAAAAGGCACCGCTCGTAGACGCGCCCGCGCCCACGCCCACGCAGCCCCCGCGACCCAAGCGGACCTCGTGGCTCATCAAGGCGGCATGCATCGCCGCGGGCTTCATCTGTCTCGCGAGCCTGTACAGGCCCGGGTGGAAGCCGTGGAGGCCTCACCAGTGCCGCGGGCGAGGCTCGCCGTACGGCAGGTTCCCACAGCCCGACGACCCCTTTCGCTTCCTCCCGTGCACGGATGCGACGCTGCCGCCGCCGCTCGACGATGCGCACCACGCGCGAAGCTGGGCGAAGCTGTTTGACCCTGACCCGGAGCGCTGGAGCTGGGGCAACGCCAGTGCGCTGGAGCATCCTCATGGGCATCCTCGGGACCATGACCATCGCCACCGCGACCCGTACGCCGGCCGCGGCATCTACCTCTGCGGCTACCTCGACGTCCCGCTCGACTACACCAACGAGTCGGACGCGCGCATCGCCCGTCTGGCCGTGACCAAGTATCAGGTGTCTGGCCTGGCCCGTCGCCATCGCCACCGCCGCCGCCGCCACGGCCACGGCCAAGACCACGGCGCCGGGCGCAAGAGCGAGCGCACCATCGTCATCGAGCCCGGCGGCCCCGGCGGCAGCGGCACCTCCATGGCCTGGCGCGCCTCCGAGGAGGTCACGAGGCGCTTGAGCGGCGGCAGATACGACGTCTTGGGCTGGGACCCCCGCGGCGTCAACGCCTCGCTCCCCGCCCTCTCCTGCTTCCCCCACGACGCCGACCGCGACCGCTGGACCCTCAGAGCCGGTCAGTACCGCGAGGTTTCGCCGGAGCCCCGGGCGCAGCTGGAGTTTGTCGACGCCATGAGCGATGCCGTCTTCAACGCGTGCCATCGGACCCACGGCGATCTGGCTCGCTTCGTCTCTACCGCCTTCGTGGCGCGCGACCTGGAGGAGATTCGCCTCGCGCTGGGCAAGGAGGAGCTTACGGGATACCTCGTGAGCTACGGGACCGGCATCGGTCAGACGTATGCAAACATGTTCCCCCACAGTGTAGGCAGGATGATCCTGGATGGGACCGAGTACGTCAGAGACCACCGCCTGGTCGGTGGCTTTGGCTGGACCGCCCTCGACAACGTGACCGATGCGTGGCACGACGGCTTCCTGGGTGAGTGCGTCAACGCTGGCCCGGACCACTGCGCCCTCGCCAAGCCCGTCGACAAACACCCCGTCACCCTCGATGGCCTCCAGGCGCGCATGGAGGCGCTGGTCCAGTCTTTCATCAAGCGTCCCGTCCCCGGGTACACCGACCTGAGCGGGCCCTCGCTCGTCACCTACTCGGCCCTCGTGCAGGCCATCTACGGGGCGCTCTACAACGCCAAGAGCTGGCCGTCGCTTGCCAAGATGCTCTTTGAGCTGGAGGCCGGCAACTCAACGCTCGCCGCCATCATGCTCGACTCCGCCTGGGAGTATGACCCTACGCTGCCGTCCCCGCCCAACAGGCGGCCGAGCTCGGACGAGCTCGGACAGCTGGTCATCTGCGCCGACTCATACGACGCTCCCCACCCGCCCGAGGGGATCAAGTGGTGGGAGTCTCTTTGGAAGAACATGACCAGCGCCTCGTGGATCTCGGGGAATTCCCGCTTCGCCAACGTCTTCCCCTGCCGCCACTTTGTGGACTACTGGCCCAAGCCGGCTGAGGTCTTCCGCGGTGACTTGAACAGCACCTTGAGGAACCCCGTTCTGCTCATCGCGGAGACGTACGACCCGGCCACACCGCTGCGCAACGGCAGGCGGCTGCTCAAGGAGATGGGCAGGAACGCGCGGCTCATCGCGCACCACGGCTACGGCCACTCGTCCCGGGACACGTCCAACTGCACGGACGTGATTGCGAGGGCCTTCATACTGGAGGGCACGTTGCCGGATGAGCAGGAGACGGCTTGCTTCGCGAACGAGAAGCCGTATCTGTATGGGGTCAAGAAGGACGAGGTCGCTTCCGCGGCCCAGACGAGGGACCCCGTCGAGGCCTGGGGCGAGCACCTGGCGGAGCTTGCCGTCCTCAACCCGAGGCTGCTTCCGAGGGGCATGTAAGCAGAGCGGAGGGGCTGGGTCACCAAGGTCATCCCCTCGCCGTGGCTCCCAGCTATCGCGATAAGCCTCGCATATAGCGCCATGTCATAAATTGAAAGTTGATAGCCTTTACTATAGTTGTGAATAATACCGCGGCTCACAAGCTTGCATACTGCCAGCCAAGAGTTCCCGAACCCGGCTGACACAAGGGCCAGGAATACTCGGAACCGTGGTGTAGCTGAGCGACTCCCTTGACTCCCCCCGCGAAGCAGGAGAAGCCGGGGATAGGTTTGAGAGAAGCCTGGAAGAAGTTTGAGCGAACGGTATATGTGATTTCTGCATAGAGACTGGGGATCTCCTGAAGAGAAAACATAGCAAGTCGCATCTCTTGCTCGCCGATGCGAACACGAGCCATTGGTTCAGGCCGGCCCAGAAGTGGAGAACTGTCAGCAACCTCGTCTCACGTCTGTCGCACACCCAGACCTTGCCATGCTCGATGCCTCTTCACTCAAACACGGGGTGCATACGTCGTCTTTACTCTGACATAACTCTATCAACTACGTTACCACCGACATCTCCCATCTGCCGGGGGGGCCCCACCCTGCCGGCAATGGCCTGGCTCCTCCCCCTGACCCTCGTCCTCCTCACCGTCGTCGCCCACTGGCCATCCGTGACGGGGCCGAGGCCAACGTCCTGGCTCTACCGCTCCTGACGTTCACGGGGGGCATCTGCACGCACGTCTTCTGCCGCTTCTTCGTCGGGCCGAAGCACGCGGTGGCCAGTCTGCCGGTGAGCCTGGCCGGCGCGGCCCTCACCGCGGCCGTCCTGGTCTTCGGCGTGCTCGGCTTCGGGCGCGAGGAGTGGGCGTACGTGGCGCGGCTGCCCGTGGCTGTCGCGTCCGGGAGCGCCAGTATGGCGAGGTGTCTGGCTGTCACGTTGCGAGACTGTCTGGCAGGGTGATTGTGAGGGCAGCTGGGATCAGGGGTAGGGCGTCGGTGCTGAGGCACGGTCCACGTGTCTGGAGACGGTGTACAGGTGTGTTCGCAAGTCGAAGCTAGCACATCGATCCGGATGAAGCATATGATGTTGTCTTCGCTTTGCAGAGAAATGCATGCTGACAGTTCTCGGGACAGATCCACGGACACTCGGTCACCAATGCCAGAGCAGAGTAGAAGAAATACCGCCATATTAAATTCGTGAGTCAAATCGACACTATGTTTCCTCGGCCCCGGGCCACTCCCCAAATCACCTCCCCCCTATCAGCACAAAACGATACCAGGCCGCAGCACAGCCACGGCCTGCTCCAGCAGTCCCTGTTTCCTCCCCCGGCTCCCGCATGCGGAAGCACTCGGTTCAAGTCAGCTCGCCGCTTAGGCGCTGAACTCGACAGCGCGCTTCTTGTCGTCGTTCTTGTTGGCCTTGTTGGCTTTGGCGGCGTTTGCGCCCTTTCCGGCGCCGGCAGCCTTTCCGGCGTTGCCCTTGGCAGCCTTTCCGGCGCCGGCGCCGGCGGGAGTGGCAGGGGCAGGGGCGGTGCCGACGGGAGCGGCGCCGACGGGGGCAGCACCGCCGGCAGGGGGAGCGGCGGCGGCACCGGCCATCTGGACGGGCACGACGCCGCCAAAGGGTCCGGCGCGGGCCGGGTTCTGGCAGCGGACCATGCAGACGTTGGCCTCGCCGGCGACGGTGCCGGTGCACTGCTGGTTGGCGGGGATGGCCACCTTGAGCGGGTGGTCAGACGCGTTGCCGTCGTTGTTCCTGCCGCGGGCGTTGCCGTCGACGTTCTGGGTGACCTGGATGTTCTCCCACGACGCGGCCGTGCCGTCCGAGTTGATCATGCAGGTGTAGGGGCCGGCGCCGTCGGCGTTGACCTGGTGCAGCGTCATGGTGAGCTCGCCGCCGGGCGTCACCTGGGGCAGCTTGTCGCCCGTCTCGGCCATGATGGCCGTCGTGCCCGACTCGACGCTGTTGGCGCCGGCGCCGACCGTCTCGCCGGCCGTCTTGGCCGACGCGCCGCGGAAGCGGGTGGCGTCCTGCTGGAAGGGGTTGCGGCGGGTGCCGTCACGAGGCGTGCTGCTGTCGACGCCGAGGGCCATGCCGGAGCCGCCCGCGTTGCCGACGGCGTTGGTGATGACGCTGTGGCCGGCCACGAGCTGGGCGGCCATGACGGCCGAGACGGCGAGGATGGACTTGAAAGACATGGTCGGTGGTGGAGCAACGGGGAAGAAGTGACAACAGGTGGCAGGCGATGTATGAAAGGGAGACTGTTGAAACCTGGCCGGCAGGGAGTGGAATTAGAAGACGGAAGTCCTTGGAGACGAAGAAGGCGCAAGGGGAAGAGAGCTGCGGTGATGAGGCTGGTGGTGATGAGAGACGAAAACGGCGAACGAAGCCATCGCTTTATACCCGAGCCGTCTCGGCCGCCCTCGACAGAGTCTGCTTCCTCGCCCCCTTTCGCGAGCCCGCGAGTGATCAGCACGGCCAACGAAACAGTCCAAAGGGCTGCAGCCCCGTGGCTGCCCCAGTCCCGCGGCGCCTCTCTCCGGCCACAGCCCGCACGGCGCCGCGGCGCAGGCACAGCCCTAGCGCCTCTCCCAGGGTCCCGGAAGGCCTCGCTGCCCGGGAACATGAAGCGATCGTGAGCCTCGACGGCCGCGCCCTCATTGGCCGCGCCGGCCGCCAGAGATGAGTCGAAACGCCGCGCCTCCCCGCGGCGCGCGCGACCGCGCAGCGCTACCGGCCAGCGCCGTGACAGCTGCGGTTTCAAGGGCCCGCGTGCTCGCCGTCCGTGCCACGCGGGTTCGTCAACTCGTCGTCGGCGGGCGGCGGGCGGGACAGGGGCCGGGGCCCGGCAGACAGGAGGAGAGCGCCCCCC
>JALHCA010000097.1:0-47286 GCA_024340505.1 Tolypocladium nubicola
GCCCGCCCAGCCGGCGGCGCCCTTCCAGGCGTCGAGGCACGCGTCGCGGGCGCGGCGGACGGCGAGGGGCGCGTCGGCGGGCAGCAGCGCGCGCAGGCCGTCGCGGACGCGGTCGTCGAAGTTGCGGAACAGCGTGTTGCCGCCGGTGAGGAAGATGTCGCGCAGGAAGTCGTCGCGGTCGGGCACGCCGGCGAGGCGCTGGTTGAGCACGTCGCCGGCGATCTCGACGATGCCGGCCTGGTCGACGCCGGCGATGGACGGCCGGAAGACCACCTCGGGCACGCGGATGCGCTCGACGTTGAGGTGGATCTGGTTGAGCTCGGCCTGGGAGGCCGGGTCGAAGGGCCGCGGCCCGCGCGTGAAGGCGTGGAGGAGCGACTTGGACCAGTCGGACTGCGCCTCCTGGGTCTGCTCGTAGTCGAACTCGGCGTCGTACTTGAGCAGGTCCTGCTCGAGGAGCCGGAGGTTCGACGCGAGATCCTCCTCCTCCTGCTCGTCGTCGCTGTTCTCGCCGACGGCGATCTGTCGGTAGACGCCCCAGTCGTCGTCGTTGGCGCCAAAGTTGTCGTCGTCGCCGCCCCTCCGGCGCTTCTTCGTCGGCGTGTCCGAGGCGAGGTTGGCGATGCTCTTCATGCGGATCTGCGAGGCGAGCGACTTGCGGTTGCCCAGGTCCGCCTTGAGGCGGTCGCGCTCCTTGATCTTCTGGAGCGTCTCCAAGCGCGCCTGTCGCTTGTCGTCCAGCCAGCCCTCCAGGTCATTATCGCGGCGCTCATTGTCTAGGCGTTCGTTCTCTGCGACGCGTGCCTTCTCGGCCTCCTTTTCGGCCTTGGCTCGGGCCCGGGCTTCGTGGTTGGACTTCATCAGCCGCTGCTGTCGCTTCTGCTTCAGCTGGGCCTCGTCCAGCTGGTCGTCGGGAATCTCCAGGAGGCCAAAGTCGGGTTGCTCTTGCCCCTCCTCCGGGTCGCCGCCCACGTCCTTTGTGCGGGCCTTCTTGATGGACTTTTCCAGCTCCTTGATGATCTTGTCGAGTTGGCCCTCGTCCTTGATATCATGGCTATCGAGCTGGCGCCGCGTCTCCTTCTTGGTCTCGTCTACCAGCCGGCTCTGGAGGTTCTTGTAGTACTCCAGGTCCTGCTCCTTCTTGATGAGCTTTTCTAGGCGCATCTTGGCGGCTTGCTCCTGAAGCCTCCGGCCACTCTCCTTTTTCCGCTCCGCTACCCGCGCGAGCTCCTCTTCCGTCTTCTGGACGACGACTTCCTCGGTGTACGGGTACTGAATGACGATATCTCGGTCCTCGAGGCCTGTCCAGTCGAGGTAGCTCCGGATCTCGTTGTCGTAGTCTTTGGAGACGTAGCAGTGATCCCGAATCATGTGCTCCGCCTGTGAAACGTTGAGCTTGCCCGCAAAGGCAGGGTACTTTAATCGGATCAGCTTGAGGAGGTACTCTGCGCCGTGGTACCCTCCCCAATTCAGCCTTATGGCTTGAGCAAGCATGGCTTTTGAATTGTACACTGGAATCACGTGAGTAGACGTGTAGGATGAGGAGACGACCAGGCCCGTCTTCCCCTGGTTGTGCCTGTAAGAGAAGAGGGAGTCAATGCCATACGCCAGAGATGGTGCGCCGTAGCATTCAAAGATGATTTCTGTCATTGCTATTACCAGGGCGTCAGCTGAGGTGGAGGGAGATACGGTATGCTGGGGCGGCACTAACATTTCCTCGAGTATGGCAAGTTAGCCACGGCCTCCGTCATGACGATCGGAGCATCGATGTTTCCGTCGGCGTCGTTCATCCCGAGCTTGAGGAAGATGTAGTCGAGGACGTGCTCGGTGACGTCCCAGTTGCTGACGATGCCGGTGCCGGCCTCGAAGGCGTTTCGGATGTGGCCCTTGGCGGTCGTATCGGCGTAGCAGTCGTACCCGGCAAAGGAAAAGGTCTTGCCCAGCTTTCGGTCGCGGTACTTGGACATGATCGGGGGCATGCTGAAGCGTGGGGTCGACTCGAAAGACCATCCTGCTCTGACAGAAGACGATCCTGGAGCACGAGGTTAGCTACCGAGGAGGCGTGCCGCGCCGTGACCGCTTACCATTGTCAATGATGATGGCAGCGCTGCCTTGCTTCTCGAGCGCTCGTTTGCGCACATCCCCCCGAGGAACAATGTATTTCTCAAATCGCGTCTCCTTGACGGGGAAAAGTTTGGCAGGCGGGTAGGTCTTGTCCGCCGCCGGCGCGCGCGGCTTGTCGTCGATGGCCGAGGGAGCCATAGCTGGTGTCGCGAGTGGAGGATATCGCGAGAGGGATCAGGCGTTCATGTTGAGGGGAAGCGTAGCAGGGGCGCGGGCGGTGTCTGATGGCGAACTTGCGGGCGCCAATTGATCTGGAGCTCGTGGTGGCGGGCGTCGAACCGGCGAACGACGAACAAAAGGCCAATGCGAGGCTGCGAGGCTGATGACGGGAGAGGCCCTGATGGTGGGTCTAGGGATGCGCAGCCCCGTGGCTGCACAAGCGTCACTACTACCACCGTCGCGGGTCGTTGCGCTGCGTCTACGCGTATGAGTACCGAGGTTATGGCCGGGATGCACGGTTGGAAACGTGTATGAGAACATGGAGTGACTACAGTGATGTATCTCAGCGCTTCATAACTTCATAAAGTGGGTTTGTCTCTAGAGAATCCTCAAGGCCATATTCCAACACAGCGCCGTCCCGTGATCGCTTCATCCCTCGCACCACGCACCCTCATGACGGCGGCTTGAGATTATCAGTTGCTAGTTGAAAGAATCAATACATGTGCACGGCAGATATGCAAGGTCAGAACGTACCCTCGAGGTGGAATAGGACGTTCGATTGGTAGTTCTTGAACATTTGGGCGACCAGCTCGACATTCATGTTTTGAATGTTGATATCCTTCATTGGCGTCAGATCATCATGCACATTGCGTTATTGATGCAGATGACTCACTTGAAGGCTTTTGTTCATTACCACAACGGCTTCATTGAGCTTTTCCTGCATTCGGTCAGCTGGGCCTCGGGAGTTTACATGGCCATGCGCGAATCGGAGCGTACCACGTTGGTGATGATGCGGGACAGCAGGAGGTTCTGCTGATGCTCGTGCGGGCTCTCCTGCTCAACGGTCAGTCAAATATAACCAAAAATGGTAGCCATAATCTGTGAAAGACTGACCATCTCGCAATTTACTATGCGCGGTGCCGAGGAAAGGTGGCCGTTTGTTGTTGGTGGTTTGATGTTGAGCCATGGCGCGCCAGAACTACGGCCTTGGGCTGGCGATCATAGGACAGTGGCAGTACCACTGTGGCACGGTGAGCCGCGCCCTCCGCCTGCTTGATTTCACCCACCACCAGACCCAACCTTCGTCCAACCTACATCGCGACACACACAGCACTCCCATCGACCCAACGGTTGTCCCGTTCATCCCGTACCACTCTTTGGCAACATGGCCGCCCCGACAGAGGCGCAGATTGCACACCAGCAGCTGATCGAGCAGCTCGACATCCACGCCATCCACAAGAACTTCCGGAACGCCAACTGGCGGCCCAACCAGCGCCGCAACAAGAACCTCAAAGCCATCGTGGGAGATGCGTCCAAGAGGGAAGCGTCCGCGCTCGCAACTCCCCAGGACGTCAGCGGCGGTGCGACGCCAGCGGACGACGGGCTCTCGACAAGCGGCACCTCGACGCCCGGGATGAGCTCCAACGACAACAACAATCCCCCGAACCTCGCCCAGGCGTCGCGCAGCCTGTCGAAACTCGTGCTGGAGAAGAGTCTCAAGCCGCCCGGCGGCGCGGGCGCGGCCACGGCCCCGAACGCGACGTATACCAACATCGAGTCGGCGCCGTCTCTGGCACACTCGAAGCACTATTGCGACGTCACTGGCCTCCCTGCGCCGTACCTCGACCCCAAGACCCGGATGCGCTACCATAATAAGGAGGTGTTTGGGCTGATCCGCACACTGCCACAGACGTCTGCCGAGCTATTCCTCGAGGCACGCGCGGCGCACACCGTCTTGAAGTGAGCGGCGGCAGCTTGGACACCGTCAGTCGCATCATTAGCCATCATGCGAATGGCACTACAGAGCTGCAGCAGCAAGCCGCGGGAGGAGAGCGTTGATGACACATGCAGATACAATGGCTGGATACGGAAAGGCACGATGTGCAGGAAGAGTGTCCGACCAACAAAGTCAAGCCCCAACTATGCACCCTGAGCCTTTCGGCAGAGGGATGGCAGATGACGCTCCGGCTTAATCGTGATCCGGATGGTTTGTTCTCTGCCAGGTCGACATATACCGAGAACGTATGGGAGACGAATCTCAGTTGCCAAAAGCGAAGTGCTTGGCCGTCGAGGCATGTATAGTAGTTGTATGAGAATAGTATAATAGCGACCTGCTTGGAATCGCCTGAAACCCGTTGCTGGCATCAATGATCTCAAATCCCTCGCTGATACATAAGCCGCTTGGCTTCGAGCCAGAGAGAGCAATGGCTTCCCCGTGGAGGATCGCCGCCCTTGCGTTGGTTCTCGCCCACAGCAAAAGGCCGTGCGCTTGGAGATGGAAACCTGCCTCTTCACGAATATGTGAGTTTGAGGGGCGTGATCTGTGTCGACGTGTGTCGTTGGGGCGCCTCCAGAATCGCACACAGGCATGAAAGCAAATGGCATGGAACGGGTGCAGGAGAAAGGTTGGAGGTTACAGCAGTGAAATTTATTTTCAGGTCTTTGGCACACAAAACACGTGGTGGGGCGCGCCTTCCCCTGTCAATCGTCACCCAAAGCAACCTGAGCCCGCGCCGCTTTACTCCCTACCACATGCTGGAAGTGATGTACATATGGGCAATCCAGGTAGAGCTCCCGAAATGCATCAAGTCCGGCGAAGGATTTAAGAAACAAAAATTTCTCGGGCTTGTGGTACATACTCTTGAAGGGCTCTGGCGAGAGAGGCATTCACCGCCAGCCAACACAGGGCGGCTTCCAACATCGTGGCAGGACTTAGCAGGACGTATACACACAAAATAGTGCATCGAGTAATGTTAAAGGTCTAGGATGCGATAGTAAACAAGCACATTGAGTCTACGAATACTTTCTACAAGGTACTGCGAGAATCTACCCGTTGGCCATTCACTTGACATTGCAGACGAGGGAGCGCGGGCAGCGGCCACCGCACACGCCATCTTTGGTGGAGAGTCGCGAGAGTCCCGTCCCGAAATGTAGTGTAATTGACTGATTCCATAAGCCCCTCGTTCGAAGAGTGGAATGCATACGAGGCAAGATGGGCAGAATGCAGGTGATTTTGGAAGTATAAGTCAAGCAGGCAGTCACCTGACTGCGAGCTCCTAAGAGCGGCGCTGGCGCTAAACCCAAAACGCGCCATCACTGCCAGCCATCTCACCCATTGAAGCCTATTCTGAATGCCAAGGTGTCCTCGTATCGTCGACAAACAGCTTTTGAAATCCCAACCTCGCGGCAGCTTCTCGCCACGGTGCTCCTTAACGTCGAACCGCTCCGTCGTAGCGTCTGTGCGATCCTCCGCAACTCGAACCCTCCCAAGGGAGTAACCAAGAACAAACGCCGCAAATATGTCGATGTGGCTTTCGGACACCCAGAGTACGTGGCTCTCCCCGGCCTCACGCGACCACGAGCTGGCGCAACTCGCGCCGCGAGGCGACGCGGACATCTTCCCTCACGACGTCATGGAGGCTAACGCGATCGACAGAGATTGGGGTGGTCTTCTGCTCTGGCGGTAGGTATGCGCCCTGCACGAGCTTCGGCGCATGCGACACGGGACACTGATCGGTTTGCCCCTTTCGCAGGAGGCCTGTTCCTCATCGGAGGAGTTATGCTGTTCTTTGATCGCGCCATGTGAGTGCCACTCTGCTCCCAGCAACGATGGACAGCCGTTTGCTAATACGTTCAGGCTTGCCATGGGAAACGTACGCGACCTCGTCTCCAACCTCTGACGTCGAAACGAAACACGGTCCAACTAACAACGCGCGCACAGATTCTCTTCCTCATCGGCCTCACAATCATCATCGGCCCGCAAAAGACCCTCCTCTTCTTCGCGCGGAAACAAAAAGCCAAAGGCACAGCCGCCTTCTTTGTGGGCCTAGCGCTGATCCTCATACGGTGGACGTTCATCGGCTTCTTCGTCGAGCTGTACGGGATCTTCGTCCTGTTCGGCGACTTCCTGGGAACCATCGCCGGCTTCGCGCGGGGGCTACCAGTCGTGGGGCCTTACATCGGCATGCTGGTGGACAGGATTGGGCTGGGACGCAGAAACGCCGAGCTGCCCGTATGAGCGCGTACGTCGAGAGAGCACGCCGAGTTTCGAAAGCTGTGGAAACACGATCGCGAGATTGCGGTGATGGGGGACAAGAAAACCCGAGGAGCAGACACGGAACGCACCCAAGGTACGGCCCCGGCGCGATTGAGGGCGTCGCTGGGTCGGTGGACAATATGTCTATTGTACAACACTGTATACCAAACTCAGCAGGAAGCTGGTTTCGAGGGTCCAAGCCGAGTCTTGGAGGCTAGGGCATAGTCTCGATCTACCATGAAGAAATCACATGGACAGTGCTGATTGAAAGGGCATCTGGATGGCCTATATGCAAGAATCTTTCAAGAACAGACGACGTTTAATGTTTCTTGGTGGCCGAACAGTGTAATTCCATTCCTCGGCACAGACGCTTAAGCTCCAATCCTCCACGCCATCACTTCAGCAACAAGCTGCTTATTTCTGGCCAAACTGTTGAGTGCGCCGGCTGCGTATCCACGCGATGATATCTGCACATCTACCGAAATGTCTCCATCGCTGCATCTTACACCCCACCTTCCATCTAGTATCCCTGGCCGATCAGGTAGTCGGCCAACCCCTCGACGGTAGAGGTAGTGTTGCCAGCGACCTGGGTTTCGCTGTGGTGGCCGACGACGATGGCTTGCTTGGTCTTGGCGACGGCGACGCCGAGTCGGCCCTGTTGACGTCAAACTATGCATCAGCACTGATTCCACCGCGACTCTGATGCTCATGCAATGCACGTACCGATCGCGCGTAGATACTCCGGCCATCGGCCCGAGCCATGACGTATCGGTTGCCCGCGATGTAGAGGCCTTCCGCAAAGGCCTTGTCCTTGGCTGCGGCGTCGCCGCTAACGATGGCAGAGATGGCCTTCATCTCCTCTGGCTTGAGCTATTATCCCTCTCCGTTAGCTTCCGCCGCACCGCGACGTGCCCGGGGGCGGACGCCTGGTAATACCTGGAAGTCGGCCGAGGTGGCCCAGGCGCTGTCGCCGGCTGCGCTGATAATGGCGCCCTTGTCAACGTGGCCGGTGCCAACCAGGCTGTATTGTGTCGGTCAGTATTTCCCGCTCGCGGATAGCGCAGGGGAGGTGCCCGCGAATGGGTCGAGATGAGTTTACCTGGTGTCGACGTAAGCTGCGGGCGAGGATCGTCAGCTATCTCCCCATCATGTTTTGCCGCTGGGAGGCGGTGGACCAACCTTGCCACGACATGGTTGCGTGCTTGGGGGGGAGATAAGCGGCAGCTCAAGCTCGAGGAAAGCAGAGGATGCAAGGGGTCTATGTCCGGAGAGACGGCGTCGCAGCTGAGCCCGTGATACTCTGACGGCGGAGAGGTCGGAAGCTCGAGGTTTGTGGGTTGGAGTTGTTGAAATCGGTCTGAGCGCCGCCTCTGCCCCTCTGTAGGTCTTTGAATTTGTTATGGACGCATGTCCCGCCGACGACGCACCCAGCCATTGGCCCGCGCGGAGGTTCCCCGCCGCAGTTTTTCAAAGGAGGGGTACTTTCACCCCACCATGGCTGATTGTCTTGCCGTCCTCAGCACTGCGGGAGGCAGCCGCTGACGGAGCTCGCAGCCAAGCTCCAGCGCTTCTGGTCTTTTTTACTGCTGGTTTAGCGCTCCCGATCCAGAAATGCTCAGCGGTGACGATGACGACACCGGACCATGAATGCTGTTATCCTTCAGCCTGGAGGGTAGATGGGAATGGGGATACCTGGCGTCAGCATTCTTGGATTGCGAGGCTCAGCTGCGGTTCACATCAGGTCTCGTGACGTCGACTGGGCCGTTCGAGGTTTCTTTCCTTGGGATGCTCAAGGTGAGGTGGGCTTCCGAATGCGCTGAGACGGTGCATGGCTTTGTCATGGTGTACGAACGCGGCGAGGTTAATTCGCCTGCTACCAGACGACAGTCGCCGCTTGTTATGTTCCCGTCGCCGACTCTTGCTTCGAGGGTTGAACTAGGCGCATCCGTCGTCAACAGGCGGCCAAGTCCTTGATGTCCGTGCAAAGACATCTAGCCGGATAGCAGCGGCGACATCCAACTCGGCACCCAACGCACTCGCGGTTTTACCCAGAGGGGAACAGGTCCGGAGAACTGCGGCTCAAAGGCCTCGCATCCATACACGGCGCGACGCCGTCGCGATATTTTGGGCACCGACAAGTCCACTCACACACTCCTGCGGTTGAGAAGCGGCCTATGCGCAGGACGGAGCCTCGGTCGTCGCATCGGCTGGCCGCGCCTTGCGGGACTGCGCTCTTGACGAAATTGAAGGCATGTACTCTGCTGCAGTGGCTGTTGTTACACTTTGCTATGAGAGATATCATGGAACACAGAAGCACCCGCTCGCCTTCCATCAGCGCAGCGATCGTATGTTTGACGGCGGCAGTGGGTAGCTTCGTTTCGGCCCGGTCCAAGAAGCCACCAACCAAGACGATATCCATAAGTGGGCAGCACAGAATCTATACGTGTTCGTACAAAGTACTCGGGCAGATACAGCGCAGCGGGTCCGTCCTTTGATCAGCAAGGTGAGCTTTCGAAACAAACCACAGCCGACCCAGCCCGAGACGGGAAGCTTCGCTCGAGAAGCGCACGTCTGGCACGGAGGAATAGCTGAGACACCGTGGCTTCGTCCCGTCCCCGTTTCAACTCGCTCGAACCAGCAGGCGGCGCTTCAGGGGCGATGATTTGCGGGGCGCCGACTAGGTCACATCAGCCGCTCTGACAGCGGGTGCCCTTTGTTGTTGCAACGATCTACTCGTAGGCAATACTGCGTACCTGTAGGTACGGATCGGGAGGCTCCGGCGCACACCACCTGTCATTGGATGCATGGCAGCCTTCAGGGGCTCAGGCCCAGCTTCTTCAGCGCGTTCTCGAATGCGGTGCGAGCCAGGTCTGATCCCTCAACCTGCATCTCGCGCCCGCGCCAAAGCAAAGCCCAGTATCGACCAGGTTCTCCCAGCGAGCCAGCGTCCGCCGATTGAACCGCATGAAACGCAGCAAGCGAGCGTTTATTGCAAGCTTGCAAGCTCCCGAAACCTCGAGGCCCACGCATGCCCCCTTGGACAAGGGTCTTCCCCCAAGCCCCGGCGGCTACGGACTACCTACCTGGGGATCAGATCCCAGCCGTCGCGATGTCCGTCCCATCAACCTCAAACAAGCAGCCAGGCAACGCAAGTCAAGGCTTCCCGAGCTCCCCGCCGAGGAATCGCGTCCGGCACTACTAGTTCCAAGTTTAGCCTACGGAGTCTTTCGTCCATACACGCATCGCAAGCCCAACCAGGCATGGCATTGACCCCCGTGTCACCAAAACGGGAAGCATTGCAAGTGCTGCCGGCTTGCCCCCCTTGGCCTTGAAATGGGATCCGAGCCTGGGGTTCGACGTCTGGCTGGACGTGGTTGGATGCCATCCACGTCCGCCGTGGTGTTTCCTGCTCTCCGCACCTGTCCCTTCATACACTCGAAACCGAGCGGCTACCAGAGCTGCTGGTCACACAGCGGCCCTCCCCATCCCTCGTAATTTCAACGTGCCTTGCTGCACGCGAGCTCGTCTGAGGACTCGTCACCCGAGGCTCCTCGGCAACCCCCGTACGTGCTGAGCAAACCACCATCGCCCCACTGGCGAAGAGGCATCCGAACTAGGTACGGATAGCATGCTGCCCGCCCGTGGGCTTGCCCGTGGAGGGGAAGAAGCGGATAACTGCCGCGCAGAGTCCCCTGTGTTGGGTCTTCTTGGTGAGCCAGTACTTGTAACACATGATACCCTCCAAGCCCTCCCCCAGAGGGACGGCACAGACATCAGTCACGCTTCGAGAATGCCCTCGAATCTCGCTCGGTCCCCTTCTACCGTGGGTGTCGCTGCGGAGGCCCCATATAACACAACGACAAGTCCCATGGCGTCGCGCTTGGGAGCTGCTTCGCCAGCAGCTGAAGGACAGCGTACAGGCCCTGTAACACAATTCGACGCCAGCGTTGGACCTCGGAGCCCCGACCCAAGAGCAATACCTCGGAGACTGCCCTCGGTTGCGAAAGTCGAACAAAGAGAGGGCTTCAGGTCCTACCACAAACCCATTCGCGCCGCAGCGTCCTCGTCAGATTTGACCGCCGCCAATCTACCTCCGGAGCAGCCTGCCACATCGAGGTCATCTACGGATGAGACTCCAGAGACCGGAATAATCGCCATTGGCATGGCCTTGGGGAGCCCAACGCACCCCCCCGACTATACCATGACAGCCTGGCGATCCCAGTTCATGACCACCGTGACAGCAGGCACGTGTGAGGACCAGAGTCCCAGCAAGGAGGATTCATCAAAGTCCAAGCCTCGGAAATGGGGGATATTTGGAAGATCCAAGTCCAAGAGGGGGAGGGGCCCCGATGCCAGGCAGGAAAGCCAACCGACGATCGCTGCCTCGGCGAACGGTCTTGGTCGAACCATGTCAAGTGCGGCAGGGCCTCGCTCAGTTCAAGACGGTGGCGCCCAAGACCCAACGAGCGCAATCACATCTCCAAGGCATAAGCCCATTGCCAGGTCGCAGACGGAACCCATGATGGGTGCGCGGATGAATGCCCTAATGTCAATCCCGCGGAAAGCAATCAGCCCCATGCGACCAGCCAAAGACAACGAAGAAGGATCCATTCGGACGAGGGGAAACACTCTAGACGCTGCTCAACCATCCTCTGGATCTCACCTCGGCGAGAATTTCTTGGACGTCGAAATCCCAGACATTACAATGGAGCGCTACAGCATCATGTTCGGCCACCTCCTCCAAAACCGGAGCGCTTCTTCTCTACTGGCACGGAGACAAGCCACTCAGGACAGGCTAAAGGCAATCAAGGAAGGGGAGGCGAATGTGCAGCAGCTGGAATGGGGGAAACCGTCACCAAGGGTTCCGGCGATCTGGGGTTCGACGATATCACCATTGCACTTGGCCTCCCGGAAAGGAGCCGGCGGCCTTGGGCCGTCTCCACGCATGAGGTCCAACACGTCTCCCGCCGCGCTGCCGTCGCCATTGAAATCGAGCTTTGACGGGTCGGAAACGCCTCGAGGGCGGCTGGGAGCCAGGCACATTGCCGAATCGACGCGCTATGACAGTGGCATGCATGAAGCGACGGCTACTTCAAAGCCGGTGGAAAGGCCCCAGCTGATATCCAAATTCCATCGACGCTCATCATCTTACCAGCAGACGAGTGGACTCAGTGCGGTGGCAAGGGCGGCCTCCATGACCGAAGACCACAAATTCCAGATCCACGTCCAGTCCCCAGACGGTCAAAAGATTTCACGGTCGACATGGAACTCGGCGCATCCACCTCTTGCAAAGTCTACGCCACGCCCACACGCATCAAAGGACAGCGAGCGCTCTCTTCCTAATTCTCCCACTGCAAAAAGCAATGCGGCCAGCCTCTCTGAGGGAGATCCGGAGAAGGTGCCGACGGATCCCGTGGAGGTGTCCATCGCGAGACAGATCAGCGTCTCGCGCCAGCAACGAGCCATGTTGGGGCCGCTGCAAAGGCACGCGCTGGAAAACAAACGAATTAACGAGACGAAGAGCTCAACGCCAAGGCTGGTTGACCCCATGCAGGATTCTGACTCACCAAAGGCCATGCACCGCAAGAGCGAGCGTGTGATCGTCGAGAGAGCATGAAGTGAGGCGCTGGATAGTCCGCTTCGACACGAGACGAATGCATTGCGGGTCACGGCAGCGTCTTGAGCTTTCGGCTAATTAGCGCATGGCGCGACAACGACTTTAGACGTTTCGTCGCATGATCTGGATCTGCGATGATAGGACATGTCTTTACGATTTCCCTTTTGTGTATCAGACCGTCTTGGCTCGGCATCCCTGCAGAGCAGGAGTCGGACGAGCCGGCCAGAAGTGTAAAGACGAGCGGTTCAGTTGTATTCAGGGACACCGTCAGATATGTGCTTCATTGTATACCATTACTATATAGGTTTCCCTGGAGGAGAACGTTTCCATGGCGAGTGACGCGACCAGCCCGTCTCCTCTCCCGTTATATCCCCCCTCTTTCCCTGTGAAGTTTATGAACAGCGAGCGACGGACGCAAAGCGAATGATGATGCTTGTTGTGTGTGTGTGTAATGCGCCGTCCGAATAGCCAATTCAACACCAACATTCCCCACCTATGCGGAAACGACACCACGTCCAACGCCAAACCAAAGACTGCGACTACATCAGTACACAGCACGAGTTCTGCTTCTTGGCTTGCTCTGAATCTTGGGGTCAGCATATCCCGGTTTCGATAACACGCGGCGGGGGAAACGCGGGGACAACGCACGGTAGAACATCTTGCTCTGGGAGCTCAGTCCGTCGCTCTTGGCCACCAGGTCGTCAATCTTCTCCCCCCGCTGCAGCACGCTCTCGATGGTCTTGTGCAGGACAATCTTGGTCTCGTCGAGCTCCTTCTGGATCTTCATGATGCTGTCGGCCTGCTGGGGGTCCTGGTACTTGGCGAGGTAGTCCTTGAGCTCGGGCATGTCGATCTGGGGCTGGCCAGAGGCCCACGAGGAGCGCGGGTTCTTGGCAAGGAACTCGTCGACGCATTTGCTGAGGAGCTGGTGGGCGACAAGAGCGGGGTATTGGTGGTCGGAGATGATGATGCCGCAGATGCCCTCGGTGCGGCCGTAGGCGTGGAACGTGTAGTCTTGAATGATGGATGTGAGCGACCCTTTCCACGTCCTCCAGGGGTTTCAAGCCGCACCTTGCTCCTCGACATCCTGCCGTTGGCCCGGCTTCGTGCGCTCGGCGACGGTCTTTGCGAACAGGGTCATGAACTCGCCATAGCTGCGGTCGGGTCGGTCAGCACACCGTCGGGGCCATCTGGGGCGGAGCGCGGGGGCGCGCGGGCGACGGACTTGTTGCGGGTGAAGCGCGAGTACGCGCTCAGCTCCTTTTCGACGCAGATCTCGTGCGCGGGCTTGCCCTCGTTGCGGATGATCTATGCGAGCGGACTTTGTGTGAGCGACGACTCTCTCGCGGCGGGGGGCGGGACGGAGAGGGAGGCGGGCGGCCTTACGCCAATGTAGTGCAGCTTCATGGTGGCGACTCGGCCGGTTCGGCGTCAACGTGCGGTTCGAGCGTGCGATATCGCTGCCTTTGGCTGGCGCTGTGAGGGCGTCGGAGGGGGAGAGGGTATCGAGGCCGGAAGCGGTGTTGAGTGTTGGATGTTCAGAGAGGCTCAACGAAATGGATGGCGTTTGGAGGCGAGAGCGACGACTCGCTGTTGTCACAGTTGTCACATGCCCCACGGCTTAGGCTCCACTGCCGGAACCCCTGCACTAAAAGAAGGCGCTGTAGCGGATGCTGCGGGGCACGACCGTGCTCTGTGGGTACCGGGGCGGTGTGTGACTCCGTCGCCCGTATGCACCACTGACGACAATCATCGCGATCAGCAAGGGCTGGCAGATCTCTATATATCCCGCCAGGGACTCGCCAGACAGCGTCCTGGGTGCTGGTCATTAAGCACGAAAAAAGGACGAATTCAGGTTCGGCGCAAGCACACTCGCCGACTTGCACCGCGCTGCCCGTCGACTGGACCTCAAACCCCACTACAACTCGCATCACAATGGCATCGAGCGACTTGAAAGCCGCTGAAGAGCAATGGAGGGAGCAGTTTGCGGCTATGAGGGCCGCGCTGGCTGGCCTCGATCTTTCGCAGACGTCGAAAGCGGTGGACGCCGACTGGGACGACGACGAGTTCGAGGGCTACTCGTCGGGGAACAGCGGCCAGGACGTCTGGGACTTCATCTCCGACGATGGGGAGGATCACTACAGCAGCGACTTCGTGGAGGGCGATGCTGCGAACGAGGCTTTGGCTCCGGCTTACGGGGCGGAGTGGTTCGCGACCAGGTGCTCGGACATAGCTGCCAAGAACAGTCTTGCCCCCGACGTCTTTGAGACTCAGATCCTGGGGGTGCTCACATCTGGACTGCCAGAGGAAGAGTTGCAAGCTCATCTTACCGACCTGGTTGGCTTCGACGATCTAGACTTTATCATTGAGATTCTCGCGCACAAGGATGAGGTGTTGGCAGCTGTTTCTGCCCAGGATCAGCAGGCCGAGGCCTCGGGGCGACTCTTGACAAAATCTCAGCGAGAGGAAGCCCTCCGTCGCCAGGACATCGAGCACAAGAGTGCCGCCCTTGGGCCTAGCCATTTAAAAGAGCCGCAATACCCGCACGTCTACAAAGCGTACAGCGCTGGTAGCACGCTGAGCTCCTCTGGGAAAAAGTACGGTCTGCCGGTGGGCAGCGAACGGCTCCAATTCGACAAGTACGAGGAGTACTCCATTCCGGCAGGCCGCAAGGGGACTCTCGGCCCTGGCGAGAGACTCATCAAGATATCGGAACTTGATGGTCTTTGCAGGAATACCTTCAAGGGCTACAAAACATTGAACCGCATGCAGAGTCTTGTGTTTCCAGTTGGGTATAAGACGAGCGAGAACATGCTTATCTGTGCCCCGACCGGTGCGGTGAGCACAAACCCTTGGCTCACCTCAGTGTACATGCGCTCATAGTTACTAGGGTAAAACCGATGCTGCCATGCTCGCGATCCTGCACACGATTGGGCAGCACGTCTTTCCGAATCCCATGGAAGACGCGTCAGCAACCGAGTTTGCCGTCAACATCGACGACTTCAAGATCGTCTACGTGGCTCCCATGAAGGCCCTGGCAGCCGAAGTGACCGAGAAGCTGGGCAAGCGACTTGCCTGGCTCGGCATCAAGTGCCGCGAGTACACGGGAGACATGCAGCTGACAAAGTCGGAGATTATTCAAACCCAGATCATTGTCACTACACCCGAGAAGTGGGATGTTGTGACAAGAAAGGGTACCGGAGACACGGAACTTGTTCAGAAAGTCCGGCTCCTCATCATCGACGAAGTTCACATGCTCCACGATGAGCGAGGCGCCGTGCTCGAGTCGTTGGTCGCCCGGACAGAACGACAAGTCGAGAGCACCCAGTCCCTCATCCGCATTATCGGCCTGAGTGCAACGCTCCCCAATTACGTCGACGTGGCCGACTTCTTAAAGGTCAACAGATACGCCGGCCTCTTCTACTTTGACGCCTCGTTCCGCCCCGTGCCCCTGGAGCAGCACTTTATTGGTGTCAAGGGCAAGGCAGGCTCCAAGCAGTCCAAAGAGAATCTAGACAACGTCGCCTTTGACAAAGTCAAGGAGATGCTTGAGCGAGACCATCAAGTAATGGTCTTTGTGCATTCGCGGAAAGATACAATGGTAAGCGCCAGAATGCTCCACCAGAAGGCCATGGAGCAGATGTGCGCAGATTTGTTCGATCCGAGCGGCCATCCGAGATTCGAGCAAGCCTCCCGAGACATGAAGTCATCTCGTTCCAAGGATATTCGCGACCTGCTCTCAAAGGGAATAGGTATCCACCACGCTGGCATGGCCAGAGCGGACAGAAATCTCATGGAGCGGCTCTTTGGCGAAGGCGTCCTCAAGGTCCTCTGCTGCACGGCCACCCTAGCTTGGGGTGTCAACTTGCCTGCCGCTGCGGTAGTCATCAAGGGGACGCAGGTATACAGCGCCCAGGACGGTAAATCCGTCGATCTCGGAATCCTGGACGTCCTGCAGATCTTCGGTCGTGCTGGCCGTCCTCAGTTCGAAGACACCGGCATCGGAATGATCTGCACTACGCATGACAAACTGCATCATTACTTGACGGCCATCACTGAGCAGCTGCCCATCGAGTCAAGGTTCTCAGCCAAGCTAGTCGACAACCTCAACGCCGAAATTGCGCTGGGTACTGTTACCTCTATCCCAGATGCAGTGCAGTGGATCGGCTACTCCTATCTCTTCGTCCGTATGCAGAGGAGTCCGACGTCGTACGGCATCGAATGGGCAGAAATACGCGATGACCCAACCCTCGTGCAGAGACGCCGGCAACTGGCCATCCAGGCTGCGCGAACGCTGCAGCAGTGCCAGATGATCATCTTCAACGAGCGAACGGAGGAGTTGCGCAGCAAGGACATTGGGCGAATCGCCAGCCAGTACTACATACGCCATACCAGCATCCAAGTGTTCAACGCGATGATGCAGGCCCATGCCACTGAAGCAGACATCTTGAAGATGATTAGCATGAGTGGAGAGTTTGACAACGTTCAGTCCCGCGACAGCGAAGCCAACGAACTTATGCATCTCAAGAACGATGTTATCCCTTGCGACGTTTACGGGGGCATCGACACGCCGCAGGCGAAGACCAATATTCTACTGCAATCGTACATCTCTCGACAACAGCCCGAGGACTTTGCGCTATCAAACGACATGAACTACGTCGCGCAGCAGTCTGGCCGAATCTGCAGAGCATTGTTTATGCTGGCGCTGAATCGCAAATGGGGTCACCAGTGCCTCGTTCTCCTGACGTTGTCAAAGTCTATTGAGAAGAGAATTTGGCCGTTCCAGCACCCCCTTCATCAGTTTGACCTGGCGAAGCCGGTCCTCAACCAGCTGGACGCCAAGGAGCACTTGACGGTTGAATCAATGAAGGAAATGGAGCCGGCCGAGATTGGAAGCCTGGTGCACAACCATGGTGCCGGGAAGAATATCGCCAAGATCCTGAAACACTTCCCTACAGTCCACGTCGAGGCCGAAATCGCTCCTCTGAACCGGGACGTGTTGCGAATCAAGCTCTACGTCATCCCTGATTTCACGTGGAGAGATCAGATCCATGGAACCTCGGAGTCATTCTACATCTGGGTCGAGAACTCGGAGACGTCCGAGATCTATCACCACGAGTTCTTCATTCTCAACAGGAGGAAGCTTCACGACGACCACGAGCTGAACTTTACCATCCCTCTTTCTGACCCTCTACCGACGCAGATTTACGTTCGGGCGGTATCTGATAGATGGCTCGGAGCGGAGACGGTGACTCCGGTGTCGTTCCAGCATCTCATCCGGCCGGATACCGAAAGCGTCTACACGGAGCTGCTCAACCTGCAGCCTCTGCCCATCACGGCACTGAAGAACCCCGGACTCGAGGAGATCTACGCCCAGCGCTTCCAATTTTTCAACCCCATGCAGACGCAGATTTTCCACACGCTCTATCACACGGCTGCGAACGTCCTGCTTGGATCTCCAACAGGCAGTGGCAAGACTGTGGCGGCCGAATTGGCCATGTGGTGGGCCTTCCGTGAGCGGCCCAAGTCCAAGGTGGTTTATATCGCCCCGATGAAGGCCCTTGTGCGCGAGCGAGTCAAGGACTGGGGTAGTCGGCTCGCGCGCCCTCTGGGACTCAAGCTGGTCGAGTTGACTGGCGACAACACTCCGGACACGCGGACGATCCAAGACGCAGACATCATCATCACCACGCCTGAGAAGTGGGACGGCATCTCGCGTTCGTGGCAGACAAGAGGCTACGTCAGGCAAGTCAGTCTGGTCATCATCGACGAGATTCACCTTCTGGCTGGAGATCGTGGCCCGATTTTGGAAATCATCGTCTCTCGAATGAACTACATTGCGTCGTCTACCGACAACGCCGTTCGGTTACTCGGCATGTCAACCGCCTGCGCCAATGCGTCTGATCTGGGCAACTGGCTGGGGGTCAAGGAGGGGCTCTTCAACTTTAAACACTCTGTCCGTCCGGTGCCACTTGAGCTGTACATTGACGGGTTCCCGGAAGTCAGGGGCTTCTGTCCGTTGATGCAGTCCATGAACCGACCGACATTCCTGGCCATCAAGAACCACAGCCCGCAGAAGCCGGTGATTGTCTTTGTCGCCTCCCGACGGCAAACGCGCCTCACGGCCAAGGACCTCATCAACTTTTGCGGCATGGAGGACAACCCGCGACGGTTTCTGCGAATGGACGAGGATGACCTGCAGCTCAACCTGACCCGGGTAAAGGACGATGCACTCAAGGAGGCGATCAACTTTGGCATCGGCCTCCACCACGCTGGCCTCGTCGAGTCCGATCGCCAGCTCGCCGAGGAACTGTTCCTGAACAACAAGATCCAGATCCTCGTCGCAACCAGCACCCTCGCCTGGGGCGTCAATTTGCCGGCTCACCTGGTCGTCGTCAAGGGCACCCAGTTCTACGACGCCAAGATGGAAGGCTACAAGGACATGGACCTCACCGATGTGCTGCAAATGCTCGGCCGGGCGGGTCGTCCGCAGTTTGACACCTCGGGCGTTGCCCGCATCTTTACGCAAGACTCGAAGAAGGACTTTTACAAGCACTTCCTGCATACCGGATTCCCCGTCGAGTCTTCGCTGCACACGGTCCTCGACAACCATCTTGGCGCCGAGGTATCGGCGGAGACCATCCTCACGAAGCAGGATGCCCTGGACTACCTGACGTGGACGTTCTTCTTCAGGAGACTCCACAAGAATCCCTCGTACTACGGGCTGGAGCTCTCCGCGGAGGAGCACAGCACCATGGCAGCGCAGCAGATGGCCAACGAATACATGGTGGAGATGGTGAACAAGTCGCTCGACGAGCTGGCGACGTCCAAGTGTGTCGAGATCTTCCCCAACGGCGACGTGGACTCTACCCCCCTCGGCAAGATCATGAGCTACTACTACCTCTCGCACTTGACCGTCCGCCAAATCGTACGACATGCCAAGGCTCAGGCGTCGTTCCTCGACGCCCTCTCGTGGATGTGCCGCGCGACCGAGTACGACGAGCTCCCGGTCCGGCACAACGAGGACCTCGTTAACGACACTCTGTCGGCCAACCTGCCCTTCCCCGGGCACTCGTTCGGGCTGCCCATGTGGGATCCCCACGTGAAGTCGTTCCTGCTGCTCCAGGCGCACATGTCGCGCATCGACCTGCCGATTTCGGATTACGTCGGCGACCAGACGAGTGTGCTGGACCAGGCGATCCGCATCATGCAGGCGTCCATCGATATCCTCACGGAGCTGGGCTACCTGTCGAGCTGCCTGCAGATGGTGAAGCTCATGCAGTGCATCAAGTGTGCCCGCTGGCCGACCGACGCTCCGGCTTCGATCCTCCCGGGCGTGGAACCCGAGTCCACCGAGGACGAGACTCCCCTCGCAAGGATCAGCGCCCTCAAGCCACCGCAGGTCAACCAGCTCGCCAAGAGCCTCGGCATCCCGCCAAGCCAGCAGTCCCGCTTCGCGCGCGCTGTGTCCATCCTGCCCAACATCTCCGTCTCCGTCCACAACGCGACCGCCCTGTCCCTCACCGTGGCGCTCAAGCGGCTCAACCCGCTCGTCGACCGCAACGCGCGCATCTTCGCGCCCAAGTTCCCCAAGCCGCAGACCGAGGGCTGGTTCGTCATCGTCGCGGACGTGCAGCGGGACGAGGTCGTCGCCGTCAAGCGAGTCGGCTGGTCCGCCGCGGGAGGCAAGCAGCTGAGCCAGGGGGGCACCCCGTCGGCCAGGGCAGTGATTAAGCTGCCCGAGCCGTCGGCCGGACAGGCCCGGAAGGTGGACGTTATCATAGTGAGCGACGGGTACATTGGGCTGGAGCACCGTATCTTGGGCGTCGATATCCCCGCGCCGCCGACGGTGGACAACGACTTGGACTCGAAGGCAAAGCCAGGACCGGCGTAGACATGTGGTTTTTACGAAGCAGGCATCTACATCAACCATATACGTGCTACTTCCGTAACAACAGCAATAGACATATGCCCTCGGCTGGCTCAGACCAAAATCGACAGAAAATGGAATCAAGAAACGCAATAAAGGTGTCTCGTGAGAGACGGTGTCCTCGCTATATCGAATCGCGCAGAAACAAGCAAATCCGCGTGCAGTAAATACAGAAACCTGGCCCCACGAAGCCCCCCGTCAGTGCGACAACAGCCCCTGTCCATGCATCCACTGGTCCATATATCCTGAGCGCCGAACCGTGCGTGACGTGAGTGTCGCCGTGCAAACGAGACCCCCGGCCAGTAATGGGGGTCCCAACAATGGGGAGGAAAACAAGAATGTACGTGAGAAGGAGAAGTGGCCAGAAGAGAGAGACGAGAAGCGCATGTCCACCGGGGTATCTCACTGACTGCACCAGGCCCGGCCCGGCCAAACACCGTCATAATTCCACCGGGATTGCAACGCAGCCTAGCAGCACTTGCGCCGCTCCTTGGCTGGCGAGTAGTCGGCCTGCGTCTGCTGCTCCTGCTGGCCGGCGGCGCGCTCGATGGTGACGGCGGGCGAGAAGGCGGGCGAGAACAGCCAGCTCCTCCTGTCGCGCCCGACGCGGAAGCTGCCCCTCATGTTGGCGCCCTCGAAGTAGCCGCCGTCCATGCCGTTCTCGTAGCCCGGGGTCCCGGGCGTGGCCGTGGCTAGCAAGATGGCCTGCTGCAGCTTGCGGTTCTGCTCGACGAGCTTGCGGGCGACGACGCGGAAGACCTCCTCGACGCCCTCGCCGCTCTCGGCGCTGATCTCGTGGCACGCGTCCCAGCCGACCTCCTGGGCCCAGAAGCCCGAGCTGCGCTTGGAGCTGGGGCTGCGCGGCTCGACGGCGCCGGCTCCGGGGGCGGGTGCGCTGAGCGGCGTGGCCGTGGCCGTGGGCGGCGGCGTGCTGCCGAGGCCCGGGGCGAGGTTCTCGGCGACGTAGGCGATGCAGCGCTCAAAGGGGACCTGGCGGGCCGAGGGGTCGCGGGCGACGATGTCGGCCTTTGTGCCGACGACGTGCAGGACCACGTCGCTGGGGAGGTTGCGGCGCAGCTCAGTCAGCCAGACGCCCATGTCGGCAAAGGACTGGGCGTCGGTGATGCTGTAGCAGAGGATGCAGGCGTTGGCGCCGCGGTAGTAGAGGCGCGATATGGAGCGGAAGCGCTCCTGGCCGGCTGCAGCTCAGGCGGTTAGCAGACGCGACGGGACGGGGCACGCGCACGACGCACCTGTGTCCCATATCTGGAGGCGCACGACGGTGTCGGAGTCCGTGTCCACGACGCGCTTGGTCATGAAGCTGGCCCCGACCGTGGACGTGACCTGGGATGGGTTGAAGGCGCCCTTGCAGTAGCGCATGACGAGGGACGTCTTGCCGACGCCCTGGGCGCCGAGGACGACGATCTTGGCCTCGAGGGAGGACATGATGTCCCTGTGCAGGGCGAGGAGCGTACGCAGAGCAGCGGCCGCGGGGGTGGGCGAAGCGAGGACTCGGGGCCGTTCGCTAGATGGGACGACGCGGCGGCTTATCGCATCGTTTGTTTGTTCGTCTGTTTGTTCGTTTGTTGGTGCGTTTGTTCGCCCGTCTGTCGGACGGCTGACGGCGTCAACGGGGGGTCGGATGAGCAGGACGGCGCAACGTGGACGGACGCAGGCTCATGGTCATGGTGCGCAGCCGCCTGTTTGTCGCGAGGGGTGGACCGGGACGATGCGATACGATACGCGGCTCTGCGCTCAGGCGGCCACTGACGCGGCGGGGTGGACGGACAAAGGAGGCGACGCCGCTCGTTCCCTTTGGCGTTTGTGCCGGCGACGGCGGGCGGGCGAGATGAGAGACGGGTGTTTACCGTGGTGCGAGCACTCGTCCGTGGTGGGAGGTGGTGGTGGAGGGAGGCGAGACATTGCAATGTGCGGCAGCGCGCAGCACGCGTGAGTGGGGGACGATGGCGCTGGAGGGCTGAAACAGTTGGCAGGCCTGGGGAGCTTCACGTGGGCGCTGGCATGTGGCTCGGCGGGCAGCTGTAGCGACGTCATGGCCTTGATTCACTGCCCAGAGGCTCACCGCCAGCGCGCGCCTGGTGTTGTCGCTCATCGCTCCATCGGCATCACCGCCACCGTTTTATCGGTTATGCACCCCACAACTGCCGA
Source organism: Tolypocladium nubicola (assembly GCA_024340505.1). Lineage (NCBI taxonomy): Eukaryota > Fungi > Ascomycota > Sordariomycetes > Hypocreales > Ophiocordycipitaceae > Tolypocladium > Tolypocladium nubicola. The sequence goes on from JALHCA010000097.1 coordinate 22,036, forward strand.
CGGATGCCTCTCGCGCGCCGAACTTTGTTTCTGCAGACTGCGTCGCTGTCTGCCGAGCCGCCGTGTTTGCGCCCGTGGCCGCGTCGCCGTTTCTCGCGTTGCATCGACGGGCCCGAGTCGTATCGTCAGCGAGGACGACAGACGTGCGACTCGTGACGGCGGGAAAGGGAGCGTGCGTGATCGTCGTGTTTGCAGATCTTCACGGCTCCCCGCCACACCGGCCGCTCACCAGCCACTCAAGGGACAGGCGAGACACCGAGACGAGGCGCGACACCGAAACGAGGCGCTGGCGAGGCCAAGAACAGACTGAGCTGGACGCTGCCCCGTTGTCGAGCGCGCCCCGTCGTCAAGCGCTGGCTCCGTCCGTCCGTATCCCTGTCCTGGCGCCGCGCATCTTCAGGGTCTCGAGTGGCTGGTGGCCGTCCACGCAAATGCCCCCTGTCAGCCTCGGGGCCCCTACCGGTTCCAGCGAAGCGGTTTACCTTGGGACCGCTGGCCAGCGAGTCGCCGGCCTGTGACGCAAGCGCCCGACCATGATGTCCTTTATTTCCTGTTCTCCGATGGCTGGCTAGCTACTGGCAGCGGCGACCGCCTGGGCAGTCGGACGCGGCAAGGGTTTGTTTGTGGTGAACACGCCCATCATCCGTTCCTTGAAAGGAGCAAGCAGGTCGCGGGTCTCATTGGACACGACCCCTGCAAGTGCTGCACTCTACGACTGTCAAAGGCATTGATGATTGATGTCGCGGCATGGACGTGGAACAGGGCACAAGGCGGCGCAAATCATTGTTGACGTGACGGGCGGTATTTAGACCATGGGGACCCGGCGTGACGGTGAATCGAGACCGTTTGTCTCTTTATGTCCCCGTCGGGTTCACCACAACAGCAACGTCTCCCTCCTCGACCACCCCCGAACCTCGTTCTCTTTTCAATATCTGAGGAAACTTGGACCCCGACAACAATCATCACATAATAGCACCCCGGAGGAACACCACCGACAGCAGAGGCAGCAGACGCCATGGCTCCGATAGCCAGATTCTTCGTCCTCGTCCCCCTCGTCCTCGCGCTCGTCAGCTTCGTTCTGACGTCGCTGGCCCTCTTCGCCGGCCAGAAGCAGGGCTTCATGGAGGACTATGCCGTCGTCCGGGTAAGCACTCATCCTCTCAGACATGTTCTCCGGACCGCTGACTCCATACCCCACAGCTCAACACGTCCATGATTGGGCGCAACATCCTCGACAAGGCCAAGGACGGCGGCAAGGATGGCGGCAAGGGCGGCAGCGGCAAGGACGGCCTCCTCGGCGACGTCAAGAACTGGTGGGACGATGTCAAAGGCGACGCCAAGGACAAAGTCGACGGCATCAAGGGCGGCGTCGCCGACAAGCTGGCCAGCAAGCTCGGCGTCTCCCAGTGGTACTCGCTGCACATCATGGACACGTGCGAGGGCAACTGGACTCCCAACGCGACGGCCCTGAACCCGTCGCTGAACGTCACCAACTGCACCACCTCGTCCGCGTCTCGTAAGCCTCCCTCCTCTACAGACGCTGTGTGGCCTGCTGACTGACAAACCCCCCAGACCGCCTCAACCTCACCGACATCCTCGACCACGAGCTCAAGGTCGGGCCACTCAAGCTGAATCTCGCCGACATCAACTGGCCAGACAGCATCCAGGACAAGCTCGACGTGCTCAACGACGCCCTGCTGGCCCTCTTCGTCGTCTACGTCCTCGGCATGGGCTTCAGCGGCCTGTCCATGCTCCTCAACCTCGGCGCCTTTCTGCTGCCGGGAAAGACGGGCCTGATACTGCTGAACCTCGTCGTGGGGTCCCTCGGCAGCCTGTCGTGCACCATCGGGAGCATCATCGTCACCGTGGCCGGCTCCAAGGGCGTCCAGCAGATCAACGACAAGGGGGCCAGGGTGGGCATCTCCGCCGAGCGCGGCATCAAGTTCTACGTCCTCAGCTGGGTTGCGATGGGCTTCATGCTCGCGGTGGCAATATTTTGGCTCGTGCAGTTCCTGGCCCTGCGGCGCGCGAAGAAGGCCGGGCTGAGGCATGGCGAGAAGGAGGCCTACTAAGCCCCCCGCCTGCTCTCATGCGAATTGGTCTTCGTTTCTGCGCGGAGTTGGGGGTGCAGGATGGAACTGCTGTTTGTTTCCCGTGTCTTCTACACGCCTCGGATATCGACGAGGACAAGTTATTGGTGGATAGATGGAGTATGCATCGCGGCTCTCGCTGCGAAGCTGCCAGCGCTGGCCCTGGGCGGCATCTGGTATGCCCCTGCCTAATAGACAGTTTCTTTGAGATGAAGTCCGTTGGGATCTACCGAGATGCTGCCTCGAATTTTGCAGTCCAATCCCTGGGTGTTTAGGCATAGCCGTGGTGGTTTTAGCGAGATATCGCACTCTCAACTACCTATTTTCTAGCTACTCACCGTCCCCTGGTATGAATAAATGCACCCAAACGGCTCCTGGCTGCCAAGTCGCATTTAGCCGCAGACAGCAAGTAGCCCCTATAAGGGAAGCAACCTGGCTCTGGTACTTTGGATGACAGTACGAGCCAGCAAGCAAACATCTACGGACAGACTGCCAACCTATCAGAAATCTGGATGACCGAGATGCCCATGGATGATTGCTCTTTCATGTTGCACGTTATTTTATGGTTGTTCCCCAGATCTCCCCAGCATGTGCGTCACTAGCGCTGAGCCTGGGCGTGCTGCAGCCAAGGCACGGAGTACTCCGTAGTGTCCCGTTGACTCCTGAAACCTGGGACCCCAGGATCGCGTCTCTTCCTGTACACCAACATCACGGCCGCGCTGTGAGTCTGAGGACCAGGATGAGCAGAATCGTGCGTGGCCAGCCCGCGATGCCCGGCGACGGGGACCCCGCCGGCGCCGGCGAGACCGAGTCGCTCCTCGGCATCGGCCAGCGCAAGATGAAGCGCTTCTTCGACGGCTTCGTCGACTTTGCCTTTCAGGGCAACATCCTGCAGATTGCCTTTGGCCTGATGTGCGTCGAGTGCCGTGCGGCCTGGTCCACGGAGACGGAGACGGCTGACAGACACCCGCAGCCTCGCCAACATCTTCACCGACCTCGTCAAGTCGTTTGTCGGCGCCATCCTCATGCCGCCGCTGTCCGTCCTCCTCCCCCTCAACAAGAACATCGAGGAGAAGTTCGCCGTGCTGCGCCGCGGGCCCAACTACAACGCCACGACGGGGTACAACACGCTGCACCAGGCGCAGGAGGACGGGGCCGTGGTCATGGCCTACGGGTAAGCCCTCGGTCGCTGTCGGAGGCTCCCGTCACAGAGGCCCCGGGAGCTGACGCAGCGAGGAAACAGGTCCTTCATCTACCAGGTCGTCTCCTTCATCATGGTCGGCTTCGCGCTCTACGGCCTCGCGCACGTGTACACGCTGCTCTCGCACGACCCCATCATCAAGTACACCAAGAAGTGCAAGTACTGCCGCAAGCGAATAAACGAAAAGGTCACTGCCCCCGCCGCCCCTGAGGATCATGGCGTTAACGAGCGAATGCAGTGCCTGCGGTGCGTCAACTGCACGAGCTGGCAGGATGGGCGGGAGGACCGCAGCGAGTTCTAGCATTTTCATGGCATGCAGCAAGAGGCGTTTGACGACACGACATATCACCACGACACGACTCACGAGTAATGGAACGCAAACCAATGTTCAATATCAGCGTCAATACCAGCAATCATGTCCGTGTACAAGTCCAGCATGGAAATAGCCGGCAATCATGATTCTTACAAGTCCAACACGGATTCAACCAGCCCGAGTTTCCCGCAATTAGAACCCGCTCATGAAACCCGGCGCAAATAGGCGCGATAATTCTTCGTGATTTATCCTGGAAGCAGCGAAGCTGTCCATACCGGAACGGGCCATCGCCTCAACAGACAGCTCCGCCGCAGCGAGGCGATCGGGATAGCACGCATCCTGAGACTTGGCCCTGATCTGTATCCAGTCGTCCGTGTCGGCAAAGTTCCCCAGCCGCGTCGGCCACAGGTGCAAGAGGATGATGCCGTAGACCATCAGGGAGGCGGTCACGCCTACGAATATGTTGCTCGCGTAGAGGGCGGCGTCCATGGTGGGCGGTGGAGAGCAGCAGCAACGGAATGTGGCAGAGAGCGCGCACAAACAGCTTGAGGAGCAAGGGAGGAGGCGGGTTGGGGATGCGAGGCTCTGCGGGAGACTGCCGCAGAGCCGTCGACGCCATTTATACTCGAAGCTCTTGTCCATGAATGGGAGCGGGCAGGCCCGTGCTCCTTGTCACCGACTGAACAGCCCCCGCCCTCTGCACATTTGTCCTTTGTTGGGCCCTCTTGTTCACAGTCGCCATTGATTACTGATTGTATTGTACAGTGTCCGCCGAGTAAGGTGTCCAGGGTATCCAATGCTCCTCTGCCCATATCCAAAATGACAATGCTCCCTACAGCATCATGGCGCCGCCGACGACGGCGGCAACACCGGCCAGAACCGCGTTCTGCGTGACCATGGCTGCCGCGGCGTTGCCCGACGTGGTCGAGGTCGAAGCGGCCGAAGTTCCCTTGTCCGTGCCGGTGGGCGTGGAAGTGGGCGAAGAGCCCGTCGACGCCGTGGGCCCAGCGTTGGTGTTGGTGCCGGTGGGCGTGGCGCCGGGAGCCGCGGACAGCTTGTCGACGCCTGCGGTGATGGTGACGGGGATCATGACGGTCGAGAAGCCGGTGATGACGTCTGCTGTCTTGGACTGGAACTTGCTCTTGCCGTCGTCCTGCGACACGGAGATGTTGCAGGTGGCAACGTCCTTTTGAGCATCGAGCTTGCAGTTGGCATCCTGAGAGCTACATCGGAGACGTCACGTCAGCAAAGGCCCGGCCGAGCTCCTCCCCCGGCAAGCGAGAGCGCACTCACTACGTGCCGCTGTCGCTGGCGGAGAGCGCCAACGACATGGCCCAAGTCGAGGGGCCCTGCAGGATGGTCTGGGGGCCCGGCAGGCCGCAGCTCTCGGCGGGGGCGCCGGAGGGGCAGTCGATGACGAAAGTAGTGAGCGCAGAGTCGGCCTTGACGACGGAGCCGACGAGCCTCTGGGGGTCGAGCATGGGCAGCAGAAGCGAGACGGTGGTGGTGCTGTCGGCGGCGAGGGCGGCGCCGGCCAAGGCGGCGAGCAGGGCGAGGGAGCGGACCATGGCGATGGGCAGGACGAGCGAATGACGAGCGACTGACGAGAAGGAGAAACGAGCGAGTGGAGGATGGGAGAAACGGGAGACTGGGGGAGGGACGGGAGAGAAGAGACGTTGAAAACCGCTACGGACCACGACTACGGAGTAGAGGGCTGGGCAAAGGCACCGAGTACGTACTCATATTACTGCCAGACACACCTGTACTCGTAAGCGCTATTCCACCGCAGGCTCGCGGAGTGGAAATTTAGGCTTGACGAGCGACATCATTGGGACTAGGGCCGGCCGCATGCAAGGGGAAGATCCCTTGCTCGCGTATCAGACGCTTGGCGTGACGACGCTGGGTGCCGTCACGACTCGGGCCTGGACGCCGGTTCCGTGCTTCCAGTGTACGCAGCAGGACCCGACAGACGCCCAACAGACAACCGATGATGGAGAATCTCGCGCCCGCCTTTGCCAGTATCAGACCACCCGGGAGACGGCAGCACGACGTGGAAGAGCGGGCGCTAATTGCCGGTTCTGTTGAAGAAAAAAAAAGGGGGGGCCTACTACTGTGCGGCAGCACGGAGTAGTTGCCGGCCGGAGAAAGGCTCCGAAGAAGGGCCCCGAAGAATGGCCCGGGCCGCTGTCGGCGCCATGCGGTCAGATGGCCGACGGCAAGGCCGGTGTCTGCATGCTGGCCGAGTGCCGTGGCCCCTGCGTCCCCCGTGCCGTCTCCCGTGAACCAGACGAGGCACCCGAACGGCAGCGGAGCAGATGGTCTTGGAGGCGGGCGACGAACCAACGGCTCAACGGCCGAGTGTGGCTGGGGCGAGGCTTGCGCGCGCACCAGCCCCCGTAGCTCGGCATATGCGCCGCATATAGCGCCTTCGACGGCACGGACTGCGAGATGAGCATCTGCTCAGCTGCAGCCTCCTCCGTTCCTCGCTGAAGGGCCACGGCGCTGATTCCGGATTCCTCACCCCCGAGCGTGTGCTTGGAGCGGACAACAGCCTTGGCATGGGCTCTTGGCGCCCTCTCTGGAGCGGCACTTCTCTGACCGGGTCTTGGCACGCCGTGCGCTCGCCCAGACGCCACACAAACTGCCACACACGATGGACGGCCACACTGGAAGCGGTGGAACGCCTGGACGCCTCCTGTCGTCCCACCCCCCTCGGACGCTGCGCAGTTTCGAGCACTCCTCACATCTCGCCCAGCGATTGCCCAGCGCCCATCCGGCCTTGGCGCGTCGCGATAGGGCAGACGGCAAGACCGGCAGCCCAGGTCCTCGGCAGGTCGGAGCGCTCGCGGCGGGCCGCTCATTGGCCGGCGTCCAGGGCCGCTTTTGAGGCTCTGGCTCGCCGACGTCGGCGCCGGAGACGCTGCGATGGCCTCCAAGCCTCGCAATGGCCCGACGTGCGGCTGATGGTCGAACGGACCCCCCGCGCGCAGAGCAGCCACGGCCGGCCCAGTCACCGTCACCGCTGCCACTGCCATGTCGCACGTGGCGCTCGTTTGGTTCAAATACGTCGAATAGAGCTGCTGGCATTGGACCGTGCCACGCCCCCCTTAAGGCGGCGCAGGCGCTAGGCTTGACTCGACGTGCCCGCCAAGACCTCAGACAAGTGAACCAGGAAGCCATCTCTTGCCTGCCTTTGTCGCTCGTGCTCGGCGGCGCAGCGCTCGCGCCGTTCCTCTTCCTCTTCTGCATCATCCCGGCTTGCCGTCCTCCATGAACGGCCATCCGAACCTGTAGCCGCCGCGCCGACTGCCTCTGCCGCCTCGCTGCCTCGAACCCCCTGGCGCGCCCACCGACGCCGCCGACGAAATCGACGCCGACGGCCACGACGACGACATGGCCCGCCTCAGTCTACGATCCACGCCGTCTTTGATGGCGGCGGTGCTGGCGCTGTGCGTCTTGGGCCTTGCCGATGGCGACGCGGCCGAGGCCACGCCTGCAGCGCCCACCGTCACGACAGCTCCCATCTTTCTTCCAGAATACGAAAAGGCCCAATGGTCCATCTTGCGGGGCAGCATCCTGTCAAGTGTACGCCGCGCCGATCCTTGTCTCGATGCGTTTGCTGCGTGCGGTAGGCCGAGTTGCTGACCGGATGGGGCAGAACAAGATGGCCAGCGAGACGACTTACACCATATTCTGCCCGACGCAGCCCCCCGCCTGCGACCTCTCGCTGGAGTTCCCGTTTGTGGTCGTCGAAGGACCCGGGACGCTCAAGTTCCACGGAACCTTGACCTCGACATAGTATGCTCGCACGTCTGCCGCGCCGCGGCTGCCCACTGGCGGAAGAAAGTGCTAACGAAGCCGGCCCGCAGCATCGCCAACATGGAGTGCAAACTGAACGGCACGACGCTCGCTACGTGCTCTGGCTACTCGAGCTACGCGGCGGGCTACACAAACGGACAGAACACCGGGCCGACGCAGGTCTCGTGGTCGTCGACGCTGTCTGGCTCCGATGTCAAATGGGGCACGCTCACACTGACGGACAAACCCTCGGCGACGGATGACAGCCTCGACGTCACCGCAACAGACATCTCCGCCCCGACGGTGGCCTCCTCGATCCTCTACTCCGCGAAGCAGACGGGCAAAGGAGCGGGTGTCAGCATGCGAGTCGACAGACCGCTGGCCATCATGGCGACAGTCGCCTCCCTGATAGCGGTGGGGCTCATCCTATAGTCATGCCTGGTGGCGATGCAAGGGAACCCGGAGTTGGAGAACGCGGTCGGATATACCCCTATAGAAGGAGAGGCGCGATGCGGTAGTCGACGTGGTTGAGTCTCGCTGTGGCGTGACTATAGAGCCTCTGGACTAGGTCAGATGGGATTTGCATCATTTGGAAGTTGGGAGGCACAGCATGCATGGTATTGGGCTTTTGGTCTTTGGTGAGAGCGTTGCACAGGCGTTTATACCCCAAATTGGTCCTGGGTCCTGGGTCCTGGGTTCTGGCGAGATGTTAATGGCGTTGACGTTGAAACCGGAAGCTTGCGTTGTTTTGTGGAAATGGACAGGGAACAAGCCTACATATGATATGTAGTAGCAATCAAGTCACCATTTCGAACACAGGCCGACCTGTCGAATCGCTCTGCATACGGCGGCAGGGCTGAGAGCTATTTCGGGACCATCTTGCGAAGACGAATCGAGGCGCATTGGCATGCACGACTGCGCTGTCAGCCCGGGTTCCTCGGAAGTTGGCGGTGGAGGTGTCATGCAATGGCGATAGAGGCGTCAAATGCGGCGGATGCGGGGGACGAGCTGACGAGGTTGCGCCGCATGCTCTTAATTTAGCGCAGGACGCAGCATGCATATGCCTCGAGAGTCAAGCAGCGAGGGCGAGCACCGTCGTATTAGGCAGTCGAAGGGATCTGGTGGGGAGCGGAAGATCCTGGGCCGCCTCTCAGATCTCCCCGGTCTGCGGGGAGCCGGGGCGCTTGTGGCTGTCACTCGTGCACCGCGAGATGCGATTGGGGTGCCCCTGGCCCGTTCAGACTCCCGGGATCGTCCAGGGACGGCCGCCGGATAGATACGAGTACTCGTACACGTAGGCAGTGCGGTTCGAGAGTCGAGTCTCTTTGGCTTCGCGCTGGCATTCAGGGTCTGCGCCGCCAGGAACGACCAGCCACCGCCAGGACACGCGGAACCGCCCTCCAATCAGCCCGCGTTCCACCACGTCCACCCTCGTCTACGACTTCAGGGGATCCCAAACCCATATTCCTCAGCTGTCGGGACGCGCAGCGTCGCCAGTCCGGCCGTGCGTCTTCATCCTCGACGGGGAGGGCCATGCCGAAAAGCAGAACTGGTCCGGATCCATTCCCTGAGGACATAGCCCGCCGTCTCGCAGTCGAGGATCCCGATCGAACCCTTGGCGGGGTCGACGACGGTGTTTCCGGGGCCTAGGTCGCAGTGGTAGAAGACGAAGGATGAGTAGTCCATGCCGAGCCATGCTCGGAGAGAGTTTGACCGGGCAGTCTGCTCAGGACGTAGTATCGCCCATTGAACTCGGCGTGGTAGTGCACGTTGGGATATCGAAGCCAAGAGGCCCCGTGCCGTAGAGGTAGTCCAGAGTGACGTGTTCCCGTGTCGCGCTCGGCAGTGGCCGCCTTTACCTTGGCGAAGGCTTCGCCGACGCCAGACGGCGGAGACGCCCCCGGCATCATGACCTTCTGGGGCGGGCTCGTCTCGGACAGCGGTCGCGATCCGGACCGGGGACGGTGGCTCGGCGAGGACATGGAACAGCGCGTCGCCATCGCTCCACGGCTGATCAAGCGACGGCGAGCATCGGCGAGAGGGCGGCAGCTTGTCCGCATCAACCAGGAGTCGCCGTCGATCTCCCGCATCGACTCGTTGACGAATGGGTCTCGGCTGTGTGTTTACTCTCAGTGTCCCGTTGAGGCATAGTGGCCCGTCCGTGTTTAGCAGTGACTCGCCCCCCGAGCATATGTCTCGGCGGGGGACGGCCGTGGCGTTCATCCCCTCTTTCGTCTCTTCAGCGCCCGTGCCAGCCTGTCTGGTCTCGACCTCCCGACGCTCCCGTTTCGCGTTTCACGTTATTAATGGTCGGAAGCCGAATGGAAGCCGTGGAGCAGCCCCTGTCGATGCGACGACGACGGCCGAGCCAGACACAGCCGCCCAGGCTCAGCGCCCCCCCCCGGCGGGCATGGCTCAGGGACCGACCGGCTACTGGCTGCGGTGCGCCCTGGATCCGGCCGCTAGCCGCTCCCGCTGGCGCGCGCAAACGCGAAACGGCGCCAGTACGCGGATCCATCCCCAGCGAACCAGGGGCTCGGGAGCCGGCCAACTCTGCGGCGGCGCATGAGAAGACGCCGCGAGGGGTATCGTCCGAGGAAACCTTGGAGGGCTCGGGCTCTGCGCTGCCTCACCGAGGTGCGTTGCGTTGGTGCGCTGGCGTGAGCCGTAAAGACGAGCGCAAGCCCTCGTTTGGCCCCCGACCTCCTGCTGCGGCTGTGCCTCAGACTCCGAGGTGGCCTCCTCCCGTTCCTGTTCGTCTATTCTTCTTCTGAGCCGGGGTTCAGCTCGTATTCACCTCCAGCCTCCTTTTGTCTCCGTCTTCTTCCTTGACCTATCTTTATTCGCGCTCCTGTCTCTGCACGCCCCTTCGCTTCCCTTCTCTCCCTATTTGTACCTGCTTGTCCCGCCCTCTCTGTCCCACGCTGCGGTGATAGACATCCCTGTTGTGCTGCACACATTCGCAGGTTGCACCGCATTGGCATCCACCCCCAGCGTGTACGTTGTGTCTGTTGCCTGCGACAGGTGGCTACGCTATTGCTTGCTGCCCTTTTCGTTTCATTGCCAGCACTGCAGGCCGTGTGGCACCTTGTTATCTTCCCGGCCCGAGACCTTACTTTTGCCACCATCGTATAGACGCCATTGCTGCGCAGTGGCCGAGTCCAGAGGCAGCCATGAAGTTCGTCAAGAGCGTGCATGCCGCGGCGGCCCTGACCGGCGTCGTCGCCCCGAAGAACCTCAACATCAAGAGCAGTAGTAGGTGCTTGCGGCTCTTTGATACAGAGAGCAGCTGTGCTGACAACTCGACAGGCTCCGTCCGAAACGTCGCTGCCACCATCGCCCACGATGCCATGACCTATTACAGCGGTAACACCAGCGCCCCAAACTCTGTTGTATGTGTCCGCCAACGAACCTCGTGCCGCTCATGCTGATGCCCTGCCAGGAAGTTGGAAACGTCCCGAAACCATACTACTGGTGGGTGGCCGGCGCCCTCTGGGGTGCCATGCTGGACTACTATCACTACACCAAGGACCCCAGCTACAACGATGTCGTCCTCCAGGCTCTGCTGGCGCCGACCAACATCGCCCCCAACTTCGACTACATGCCCAAGGAGCACGCCCAGGAGGAGGGCAACGACGACCTCTTCTTCTGGGGCTCTGCCGTCATGTCCGCCGCCGAGCGCAACTTCCCCCAACCGAGGGCCGACGTCCCCTCGTGGATCGACGTCTCCGATCGCGTCTTCAACTCGCTCGTCAGCCGCTGGGACTCCGGCAACTGCGACGGCGGCCTCCGCTGGCAGATCTACGCCGACAACCCCAACGGCATGAACTACAAGAACTCCATCAGCAACGGAGGGCTGTTCCAGCTCGCCGCGCGAATGGCCCGGGCCACCGGCAACGACACGTACCTCGACTGGGCGCAAAAGGTCTGGGACTGGTCCGCCAAGGTCGGCATCATCGACCCCCAGAGCTACCACATCTACGACGGCGTCGACATCAAGACGAGCTGCAAGCAAGTCAACAGGATGTCCTTTACGTACACCAGCGGCATCTACCTGTACGGCGCCGCCGTCATGGCCAACTACACCGGCAAGAAGGAGTGGGCCGACCGGGCCGATAGACTCCTCGGCGGCGCTGGCTGGTTCTTCTCCCAGGACGAGAAGTCCAAGAACGTCATGTACGAAGCGGCCTGCGAGACCACCGACAGGTGCAACTACGACATGATCACCTTCAAGGGCTACCTCTCCCGTTTCATGTGGCAGACGTCGGTGATGCTGCCGAGCATGCGTGAGAAGATCGAGAGCCTCCTCGTCCCCTCGGCAATGGCTGCCGCCTCGGTCTGCACGGGCGGCAAGGACGGCCGCCAGTGCGGCATGAAGTGGTACACGGGCGCCTACGACGACAAGCCCGGCCTGGGCCCGCAGATGTGCGCCCTCGAGACCATCCAGGGCCTGCTCATCCACGAGTCGGAGGCGCCCCTGACGGGCAAGGACATCAAGCTCGTCACCGACACCAAGTGGAAGCCCATCGACACCTACGACGACAGCGCGACCGCGAGCAAGAGCGCTGCCGCCTCGCCGCCCAACACGGCCCGCGGCAACTCCCCGACCAAGGAGTCCGGCGCGGCGCACCCGGGCTGCGAGATGGTGCTGGTACTGCTTGGCCTTGCCACGGCGCTAGCAGCCTGGCGTCTGGCTTGATTCGGGACAAACAAAAAGGCAAGCAAATGCAAACAAAACGCACACGGTTGATTAACGAGTTTCCTTTCTTGTCATCGTTTTTGTATATAGGTGCTTAGAGGGTAGATATGACTGCATCGGCTTGCCTGACATGACACGACACAGATACACGGGCGTGGGAGGCGCTGGGACGACGGTCGCCGGAAGACTACCGTCGCTATTCAAGAATGAGATTCTAGACTTAGTAGTAAAAGAGATGCGACCGAGAAGAGGCAACGCAGGGTCATCTCAAAAGAACTGGAATGCCAGAGTATGTAAGGACTACCTGTCTGTACTTCTCAGATCCCTTGCACATCTCCAGAGCAAGTCCCCAGCATACGCGAAGATATCAGCATTACTACTACGAAAGAGTATGCTTGCGCCTCTTCCCTCTTCCAGGCACTGTCAGAAGACTGAAGAGCATGGGGAAGCATATCGCAGTGCACTAATACAGCGCGAGTCTATTGTCGAAGCCAGTAATCCGTACCGGGCGCACGGCGCACCAGACTCAACACCAAACGATGATGCGACCAACAATGATGCGACCAACAACCCAGAACGTCCACGTGGCACGAGGTAGTCACATCCAGAAATCCACGCACGTACAACCGCGGTCCGTCCGCGCACACCCCGACGCCGACGCCTGGCCAGGCTCGAGTCGCCGCTGTTGGTCCTTTGAGGGATTTTGAAGCACAGATGGAACACGGATAGCCTACAGTGCTTCGCACGTGCACCAATCTATACTCGGCGGAGTGTGCAGGAAGACGTCCTTTGCATCGCGCGCGGCGTCCTGTCCGGCACCGGGCCCTGAAGGCGGAATATGGGTATGCTCGGGACGCGGGCGGTGTGGTCATCAGTGTACACGGGTGTGCTGGACTCCGAGACTCGCGATTTCTGGTCGTGAATTCTTAAATCGTAGACGGACCTTCGGGTCCCGTGTCTATGGATGACATCGTTTGCGACATTCTACCTTTGTACCGCGCCGTTGACTGCTTCAGACGCCGCCCACGCGCCCCTGACACTGGCCAACCGTGTCCGCAGCGCATCCAGGAACCTCGTCACCTCGTCCTCCGTGCCGACCGTGATGCGCAGGCAGCCGAGGCAGCCGTGCTCGTTGCCCCTGAAGCGCACGACGACGCCCTGCGTCTCGGCCAGCTGTTGGTACACGGCCAGCGCGATGGCGTTCTCCGGCCGGCCCTGCAGGTCGAGCATCTCGAACAGCAGGAAGTTGCTCTCGGTGCCGCCGCGCAGCCTGCCGACGCCGTCGATGGCGGGCAGCTCGCGCAGCAGGCGCTCGCGCTGGGCGACAATGCGCGCGCGGTTCCGGCGCATGACGGCGAGGCCGTCGGCGCGCAGGGCGCGGGCGGCGAGCGCGCCGGTCGGGCTGGAGATGTTGTAGGGCGCCTTCAGGGAGTTGAGCAGGCGGGCCACGGGCTCGGACGCAAAGGCGGCGCCGAGGCGGATGCCGGCCATGCCAAAGGCCTTGGAGAGGGTCTGCATGACGACGAGGTTGGGGTACTCGGCGGCGAGCCAGGCGAGGGAGGCGCCGTCGGGGGCGAAGTCGATGTACGCCTCGTCGAGGACGACGATGCCGTTCCACGTCGGGTGGGCGAGGACCTGCCGGACGTCGGCCTCGGCGAGCAGCGAGCCCGTGGGGTTGCCGGGGGAGCAGAGGTAGACGATCTTGACGTTGCTGCCCGCGTCGGAGAGGGCGGCGGTCACGCCCGCGACGTCGAGCGCGAAGTCGGGGGCGGGCAGCAGCGGGACGCTGACGATGGCGACGTCGTTGACCTGCGCGGCGACCGAGTACATGCCGTAGGTGGGCGGGCAGGTGAGGATGCGGTCGCGGCCGGGGACGCAGAAGCAGCGCAGCAGGGCGTCGATGGCCTCGTCGCTGCCGACGCCGACGAAGAGGTTGTCGGGCGTCAGCCGGCGGCCCGAGCGGGCGTGGGCGTTGCGCAGGTCGCACAGCAGCTGCTTGAGGTCGCGCTGGTGGGGGTCCGGGTAGCGGTGCAGGCCGAGGGGATCGAGACCGCCCAGGGCGCCGCGGGCGGTGTCGACATCGGCGGCGGCGAGGGACGGGCCGTAGGCGTTTTCGTTGGCGTCGAGGAGGATGTTTGTGCCGTCGTCCTTGTAGTCGCTGGCGGGGAGAGGGTCAGCTGCGGTGCGCGGGCAGACGGGCAGACGGGCAGACGGGGAGAGGCGGCAGGCTTACTCTCGCGCGCAGCGGTAGGGCTGGAGCGCCAGGATGTTGGGCCGCGCGCAGGTCTCGAGGTTGAATGGCGCCATGGCGGGGGGGACGATGCTGTGCTGCGCTGCGCTGCGGCCCGGGAGACGCGTGGTGGGTGACGCGGTGAGGGTTGATGGCGGAGGGAGTTGTAGCGAGGTGGGATCGATTAGATATAGATCTTTCCTTGGTGTGGTGGCACGCCGACGACGGAGGTGGGGAGTCACTCGCAGTGTACGAGTACGAGTACTCGTCGGTAGGTAATTTGTACAAAGTACATGCAGTGGCTTCTGCGGGTCGGGCCCAGACCAGGTATCCCGTCTGCTGCAGAGTCTCGAGCGGTATCCCAGTTGCAGAGACGAATTGCGAGCCCGGTGAGAGCACGAGGTTTGCGTTGATTTGCCAATGGCTGTCTGTGTGGCTGCGTGTCTCCAATGGCGAGCCTGCCGTGTCCCGTCGAGGTCACCGACGCGGGCTCGCCTCGGTTACGCAAGAGACGGCACGGTGCATGGCTGCCGAGGACATGTACATGCCTCCTAGCAGTTCACTCAGGACGATTGACTGTGCAATCATCCTCTCGAAGCTGAGAGGCCAAGTCAGCTATGCGCACGTTGGTCCTGCCTTCAACAGCCCGCTCTCGTAGCTGAGGCCGCACCTATCCCGAGCACAGGAGAAGCTGTGGCCAGGACCTTGGTTGACGTCGTAAACGGCAATTCCAACCATAGAAAGAAGTAAGATGACGGCTGAACATTGCATGCGGCTGAGGGCCATGGGCTTGCCGCAACGTGCTACGACGTGCCGTCATCCCCAACGAGACTCAATATCGAACAGTTTGAATATACGGACTATGTTATATCTAATAAAGCCCGCTCAATTCTACTCTGCACCGCAGATGCGCCTTGACAGGGCAGATGACCGAACGGCGTACACTACGTGCTCTTCTATCGACACGCCTGCAGCGCACCCCTGCCGGCGCCAGCGCGCCCCGCCCAGCACCCGCAGCGGCCAAACTAATTTGCTGTCCTCCGCTCGAGACTCTAGCTCATCCATCCCTCTGCCCGTGAACCTCGCACCGCCAAACAGCGCGCGCACGCACTTCGCAGCCATCGCAGACACCACCGTCGCGCCCCCTGCGACCGACAGCCCGGCGCACCAGATCCCGCCCAATTCTGCCGCGTGCCGCGTGCCGAGGCGGATCGATCGACGAGCTGTGGTGAGCTCGCCGCGCCGCGACACCGACCCCGTCCTACGCAAGACCCCTCGCCGGGCTCCTCCGTCGCGCCAGCAGCGGCTGCTTCGCGCGTGCGACCGCGGCAGGCTGCTCGACAGACGTCGCGATTGCGAGCTCGGGCCTCAGCCGTCCGCGCCGAGCCGTGTCTGCCTCGCTGGGCTGATTCGGTTGCCGCCGCGCGCCGTTGGGTGGACGAGGCACAGCAGCTGCGGCAGAGTGACGCCATCTCAGGGCCGCACGAGCGTGGCCTCGACTCCCAGCAGCAGAGATCGTCCCTGTGACAGGGTGCTGCCAGACCCCTTCTCGGCCGCTTCGACAGATCCCGTCCCGTCCACGTCGACCGTCCGCGTGGCTCAAGCGATCGATCTTCGGCCCTACTAACCCCCCTTGCCAGCCATCATGTACTCCGGCAACTATGGCTTTGGCAATCAGCCTTTCAACCCCGCGGCACAGCAGCAGCAGCAGCAGCAGCAGCAGCAGCATCAGCAGGGGCAGCAGCCCGGGGCCCAGGCTGGCCAGCAGATGATGTACAACCAGCAGCAGCAGTTTGCCGCCATGGCTCCCCAAGCCGGTTTCAACCCGGGCGCAAACCCCCAGATGATGCAGGGAATGCCCGCGGGGATGGTGCAGAATCCCGGCATGTCCAACATGCCCGCCAACGGACAGAGTGAGTGACCGACCCGACCCTATGCGGCCTCCGTCTGCTTCGTGCGCGAGGTGCGGGAGGGTGATTGCATTGCCTCCTTGCGACCGCGAACGAGCAAACAGTGCAATCCCAATCCGTCTGTGTATGCGCTGCTGACCCGTTGCTACCCCAGTGCCCGGCTATCCTCAGCAGTTCCCCGGAGCCCAGTACGGCCAGATGATGCCTCAAGGCGTCGGTCCCCAGAACTTTGCGCCGAACAACTACATGATGGCTCAAGGCATGCAGGGCTTCCCCATGAGCCAGGGCGGTATGCCGCCGCAGCAGCAGGCACAGATGATGCAGCGCATGCAGGCCCAGGCCCAAGCCCAGGCTCAAGCCCAGGCTCAGGCTCAGGCCCAGGCCCAGGCGCAAGCCCAGGCGCAAGCACAGCAAGGCCAGGTCATGAACCAGGCATCGACTCCTCAGAGACCCCCGAGCGCCCAGCAAGGCACCCCAAGCAACGCCATCGCCGGCCAGCAGGCTCCGTTCCAGACGCCACAGGCCCCGTCCCAAAACCAAACCCCCAGCAACGCCCAGCAGCCTTCGGGTGGAGTGGTGACGCCTCAGACCCCGACGTTTTCTGCCAACCATGGCGGGGGCGTGAGCTTGCCGGCGTCGGCGACACCAATGAGCCCGGCAGCCGAGTCTCGCGAAAAGGAGCGATTCGCGTTGCTGCTAGACATCAACCACGAGTTGCTGTACGAATCAATACAGATCCAGACCACGCAGCAGGAGCTGAAGAAGGAACACGCTGCTGCAGGCGGAAACCCGGCCGACAGGAAACCCACCGAGGAGGAAAACTTGTTCCAGCAGGACTATCTTCAGTAGGTATAGGATGACTCTCTAGCCGGACTGGCGCGCTGACATGGCTCCTCCAGGTGCATGCGACGGTTACAGGCGAACCTTTCATACATGGCGGCTTTGGCAGACCGAAAACCGGAGGTCAAGGCGCCTCCGTGCCCAGCCTACCTGAGCTCGCCTTCCCTCAACCTCACCCTGAAGCTCAGAGCGCAGCCCATTGGCGCCGAGGGTATTGATGCCAACGCTGATCCCCTGGTGGACAGGGCAGAGCGGTACAAAGCCATCAAGGAGCTGTACCGACGGCTCCAAGGCGTGTTCCCCGGGTTTGATCCGAAGAAGGAGCCCGCTTTCGGGAGAGCTGCGGGTGGCCAGAAGCCCGGCCAGACGACGTCGAACCAGGCCAGCCCTACGGTGCAGCAAGCTCCCCAAATGCCGAATATGCCAGCGCCCCCAGTCAACCAAGGTGGCCTGTGATATCAGCGGGCGGGCGAGCGGGCGAGCGGTTCGGGATGGAGCGGCGGGAAAGTATGGCGTCTACGGTTGTCGAGGACTGTGCTGGAACATGCACGTGATGCACCTGCGGATAGCATTCGTGCTGGGAGTTGAGGGCGATGGCTCTGGTTGGCGGCATTGCGCTTGCTTCCTGACACAGCTCGGCCACGTGCCCCTTCTGGGCGGAGATTCATGACATGGCCGTCCGGGGCACTCGTCTTGTTGCGTGTTGTAATACTTGTACGAGGTTTATCAGGGACCAGTCAAGAAAGGGCCATGGGCGAGCAGGGGTGGATCTGGATCTATGGGTTGGTAGATGAAACGGAAGTGTACCTATGTACCATGGATGGTTGAATTTGGCTGAAATATGGGTGCCGTCGGTGTCGCGACGTGGTAGAAATGGACCTTGACGCCTGGTGGCATCGTGCTGTCGTCGTCGCCGCCGATGCACCACAGTGCAGAGGGCTCGCTGTGGCGGCTGCGCCCGTCGCCCAGCACGGCGCTGGTGTCTCGGCGTCTCGGCGGTGGTTCTCGGCGGTGGTGGCGGTGAAGTGCCGTGGGGAGCCGGAGCCGGGCACGGTCTGCAGGGCGGCCAGGGCCTGCCTGAAGTACCCCTCTCAGAGCCTCGCTCCCCCTCTACGGCAAAAGGCCCGCTGGGATTGGTCGCTGCCCGCTGTGCCCCAGCGGTTCTCCATCGCCATTGACCAATGGGGCAGCGCGGCGCGAACCACTTACACCCCCAACGTCTGCGACTAGGGACCTCAACCAGAGGGAAGCGAAAAAAAAAGTCGAGGAAAAAGTCGAGGTCCGCTTGCGTCGCCGCTCCCGCCATTTCCTCCTCCATCACCACCTTCTGCAAAAAATCCCTGCTTCGCTGAGACGATTGAACCGTCGCCCGAGGCAGATGATTGCGAGGTGAAGCTTTTGACCTGTCCACGGGAGCTCTGAGAACGGGTTTTCTGGCCAGCCGTCGCTAGCAACCACCATCGCCCGCGCGCGCAACGTTTTTCCTGCAGCGTCTGCCCCGCCGACTACCTCGTTCCTCGACGAGATTTCTTCCTCAACACCACCACCACCGCCGCCACCACCAGTCGTCCCTCCAACCCCCAGCCTCGCCAGCACACGTCGCAGCATGGCCATGACGGCGCTCCCGCCCGCCTCGGCGCGCATGGCGAGCACCGCGGATGACGGCCTCGTCTGTCTCGAGCTCGAGGACGGCTCCGCCTACCAGGGCTACAGCTTCGGTGCGAAGAAGAGCATCGCGGGAGAGCTGGTCTTCCAGACGGGCCTGGTGGGCTATCCCGAGTCGCTGACGGACCCCTCGTACCGCGGCCAGATCCTCGTCATCACCTTCCCCCTCGTCGGAAACTATGGCGTGCCCTCGCGCGAGGCTGTCGATGAGCTGCTCGGCGACCTGCCGGCGCACTTCGAGTCCTCCCAGATCCACATCGCCGGTCTGGTCACGGCGTCCTACTGCGGCGAGGACTTCTCCCACTTCCTGGCCGCCTCGTCGCTCGGCGCCTGGCTGAAGGAGCAGGGCATCCCCGCCATCTACGGCGTCGACACGAGGGCCCTGACCAAGAAGATCCGGCAAAAGGGCAGCATGCTGGGCAAGATGCGCCTCCAGAACAAGGCCCTTCCCAGCGGCCCGACCGCCAACGGCCTCGTTCCCAGCGCGCTGAGCGGCGCGTCTCTGGAGCACTTTGCTGAAATTGACTGGCTGAATCCGAATGAGCAGAACCTCGTGGCAGAGGGTGAGTCGTCATCTCCATGCCTTCTTTGTCCGAAGACGTGCTCATCGCCGTGTAGTGTCCGTCAAGGCGCCTAAGCTGTACAAGCCACCCCCATCCGTGGCCACCCGCAAGCACCCGTCTGGTCGTGCGATCCGTGTCCTCTGTGTCGATGTCGGGATGAAGTACAACCAGCTGAGGTGCTTCCTCAAGCGCGGCGTCGAGGTCCTGGTCTGCCCCTGGGACCACGACCTGGCCAAGGAGGCCGGCGACCAGTACGACGGTCTCTTCATCTCCAACGGCCCCGGCGACCCCGCCGTCCTCGACGGCACCGTCAAGAACATCCAAGCCGCCATGGAGAAGAACAAGACCCCCGTCTTCGGCATCTGCCTGGGACACCAGCTGCTGGCGAGGGCCTCCGGCGCCAAGACGGCCAAGATGAAGTTTGGCAACCGCGGACACAACATTCCCTGCACGAGCATGGTCACTGGAAAGTGCCACATCACCTCCCAGAACCACGGCTTTGCCGTCGACGCCAACTCCCTGCCTGCGGGCTGGACGGAGCTCTTCGTCAACGCCAACGACGGCAGCAACGAGGGCATCATGCATGCCGAGAAGCCCTACTTCAGTGTGCAGTTCCACCCCGAGAGCACGCCCGGTCCGCGAGACACCGAGTTCCTCTTCGACGTCTTCATCGACACGATTGCCAACTGTGCCGAGAACCCCGCTCTCCTGCAGCAGCCCGTGAGCTTCCCCGGCGGCACCGCCGAGGAGAACGAGATGCTGCACCCCCGAGTGTCCGTCAAGAAGGTCCTCGTTCTTGGCAGCGGCGGTCTCAGCATCGGCCAAGCCGGCGAGTTCGACTACTCCGGCAGCCAGGCCATCAAGGCTCTCAAGGAAGAGGGCATCCGCACCATCTTGATCAACCCCAATATTGCCACCATCCAGACGTCCAAGGGCCTGGCCGACAAGGTGTACTTCCTGCCCGTCAATGCCGACTTTGTCCGCAAGGTCATCCACTATGAACGCCCCGACGCCATCTACGTTACCTTTGGAGGACAGACCGCCCTCCAGGTCGGTATTGAGCTCAAGGATGAGTTCGAGGGCCTCGGCGTCAAGGTTTTGGGAACCCCCATTGACACCATCATCACGACCGAGGATCGTGAGCTGTTCGCGCGGAGCATGGAGTCGATTGGCGAGAAGTGCGCCAAGTCCGCTTCGGCCAACAACATCGACGAGGCCATGCATGTCGTCAAGGACATTGGCTTCCCCGTCATTGTGCGTGCCGCCTACGCCCTGGGCGGCCTGGGAAGTGGTTTCGCCAACAACGAGGCTGAGCTGCTGGATCTCTGCAACAAGGCGTTCGCGGCCAGCCCCCAGGTCCTCATCGAGCGCAGCATGAAGGGCTGGAAGGAGATTGAGTACGAGGTTGTCCGAGACGCCCAGGACAACTGCATCACCGTGTGCAACATGGAGAACTTTGACCCGCTTGGTATTCACACGGGCGACTCTATTGTCGTTGCTCCCTCCCAAACCTTGTCGGACGAGGACTACAACATGCTCCGAACCACGGCCGTCAACGTCATTCGACATCTCGGCGTCGTTGGTGAGTGCAACATCCAGTATGCCCTGAACCCCTTTTCGAGGGAGTACTGCATCATCGAGGTCAATGCACGATTGTCCCGATCGTCGGCGCTGGCTTCCAAGGCCACTGGCTACCCCTTGGCCTTCATCGCGGCGAAGCTTGGGCTCGGGATTCCCCTGAAGGAGGTCTCCAACTCCGTCACCAAGGTCACCTGCGCTTGCTTCGAGCCT
This sequence comes from Tolypocladium nubicola, assembly GCA_024340505.1. NCBI lineage: Eukaryota > Fungi > Ascomycota > Sordariomycetes > Hypocreales > Ophiocordycipitaceae > Tolypocladium > Tolypocladium nubicola. Next base: position 43,136 of record JALHCA010000097.1, read on the forward strand.
TCGCTCGACTACGTCGTGGTGAAGATGCCCCGATGGGATCTGAAGAAGTTCACTCGAGTCTCGACCCAGCTTGGCTCTTCCATGAAGAGTGTTGGTGAAGTCATGAGCATCGGGCGATCGTTTGAGGAGGCCATCCAGAAGGCCATCCGCGCCATTGACTTCCACAACCTGGGCTTCGGAGAGACCCCGGCCCTGATGAGCATCGACGACGAACTCCAGACGCCTTCTGACCAGCGCCTGTTTGCCATTGCCAACGCCATGCACGAGGGGTACTCTGTCGACAAGATCTGGGAAATGACCAAGATCGACAAGTGGTTCCTGCGCAAGCTCGAGAGCCTGAGCAACATTGCCAAGGACATGTCCAAGTACACTACCAAGGACATTGTGCAGTCGCCCGGCATCATGCTGCAAGCCAAGAGACTCGGCTTCTGCGACCGACAGCTGGCCAAGTTCTGGGACTCGAACGAAATCGCTGTCCGCAGGATGAGACTCGAGGCCGGCATCAAGCCCTTCGTGAAGCAGATCGATACCGTGGCCGCCGAATTCCCCGCCTTCACCAACTACCTCTACCTCACCTACAACGCCGCCGAGCACGACGTTGACTTTACTGATCACGGCGTGATGGTGCTGGGCTCTGGCGTCTACCGAATCGGCTCGTCTGTCGAATTCGACTGGTGCTCTGTTCGCGCCATTCGAACTCTGCGGAAGACTGGGTTCAAGACAATCATGGTCAACTACAACCCGGAAACTGTCAGCACAGACTACGACGAGGCCGACAAGCTCTACTTTGAGAACATCAACTTGGAGACGGTGCTGGACATCTACCAGCTCGAGGCCGCCAGCGGAGTCCTGGGTGCCATGGGTGGTCAGACCCCCAACAACATCGCTCTTCCCCTTCACCGTGCCGGTGTCAAGATCCTGGGAACCTCTCCGGAGATGATCGACATGGCCGAAAACCGATACAAGTTCTCGCGCATGTTGGACCTTATCGAGGTCGACCAGCCGACTTGGAAGGAGCTCACCAGCTTCGAGGAGGCCAGAGAATTCTGCAACAACGTGAGCTACCCCGTGCTTGTCCGACCATCCTACGTCCTTTCTGGCGCCGCCATGAACACGGTCTACTCTGAGAAGGACCTGGTCAACTACTTGACCCAGGCTGCCGAGGTTTCCCGGGAGCACCCGGTTGTCATCTCCAAGTACATTGAGAATGCCAAGGAGATCGAGATGGATGCCGTGGCCAAGGACGGCATTGTCGTGGGCCACTTCGTCTCGGAGCACGTCGAGAATGCCGGTGTTCACTCTGGAGATGCCACCCTGATCCTGCCTCCCCAGGATTTGGAGGCAACGACCATCGAGCGTATCGAAGAGGCGACGCGCAAGATCGGCGCTGCCCTGAACGTCACCGGGCCCTTCAACATCCAGTTCATCGCCAAGGACAACGACATCAAGGTGATTGAGTGCAACGTTCGCGCGTCGCGCTCGTTCCCCTTTGTTTCCAAGGTCATGGGCGTTGACCTGATTGAGATGGCTACCAAGGCCATCATGGGTCAGCCCTTCCAGGAGTACCCTCCCACAAGCCTGCCCCCTGACACGGTCGGCGTCAAGGTTCCGCAGTTCAGCTTCTCGCGTCTCTCCGGCGCCGACCCCGTCCTCGGTGTGGAAATGGCGTCGACCGGCGAGGTTGCCTGCTTCGGCGTGGACAAGTACGAGGCGTATCTCAAGGCTCTGCTGTCCACTGGGTTCAAGATCCCTAAGGCGAACGTTCTCCTGTCCATCGGCTCTTTCAAGGACAAGAAGGAGATGCTCCCTTCGGTGCAGAAGCTCCAGAGGATCGGGTACAAGCTCTTCGCGACTGCCGGTACCGCAGACTACCTGCAGGAGCACGGGGTGCAAGTGCAGTATCTCGAGGTGCTGGGACGTGACGAGGACATGAACTCGGAGTTCTCCCTCACGCAGCATCTTGCCAAGAACACCATTGATCTGTACATCAACCTGCCGTCCAACAACAAGTACCGCCGCCCTGCCAGCTACATGAGCAAGGGCTACAAGACTCGTCGTATGGCCGTCGACTACCAGATTCCCCTTGTCACCAACGTCAAGAACGCCAAAATCCTGATCGAGGCCATCGCAAGGCACGTCTACCTCGACGTGTCCAAGCGAGACTTCCAGATCACCGAGGAGCCTACTGCACCCAAGCAGGCTTTGGCCGCCAAGACGCCCGAGATGAAGGCAACCATCCCTTCCATCGGTCAGGCCACCGAGAGCCCCAGGCGACCCGGAACCCGCGACGGTGCTGGTGTTGCAGGACTCGCCTCGCCGTTGCGAGGCATGGGAGCCGTGGACGACTTTTCGCTGGCGCAGCCGTCATCCATCAAGGCGTCCGTCTTGCACCTCTTGTCGCAGCCGTCAATCTTCACAAAGGCACACGTGCTCTCTGTGAAGCAGTACACGCGAGCGGACCTGCACTTGTTGTTCACCGTGGCACAGGAGATGCGCCTCGGTGTGCAGCGTGAGGGTGTCTTGAACCTGCTCCGCGGCAAGGTCTTGTGCACGCTCTTCTACGAGCCCTCTACCAGGACGTCTGCGTCCTTTGACGCGGCCATGCAGCGACTGGGAGGGCGAACCATTGCCGTCTCAACCTCGGGCTCCTCGGTGCAAAAGGGCGAGACTCTGCAGGATACTCTGCGCACGCTGGCCTGCTACGGCGACGCAATCGTGCTGCGTCACCCGCAGGAGGACTCGGTCAAGATCGCGGAGAAGTACAGCGACGTGCCGGTCATCAACGGCGGAAACGGTAGCATGGAGCACCCGACGCAGGCGTTCCTGGACCTGTTCACCATCCGGGAAGAGCTGGGCACGGTGCAGGGCCTGACCATCACCTTCCTGGGCGACCTCCTGTACGGACGGCCGGTGCATTCTCTGGTGTACCTGCTCCGCCACTACCAGGTGCAGGTTCAGCTCGTGGCCCCCAAGGGCTTGGCACTGCCAGCCGGTGTCAGGGAGCAGCTCGTGTCGGCCGGCCAGCTGCTGTGCGAGTCGGAGACGTTGACGCCGGAAATTATCGCGCGAAGCGACGTACTGTACTGCACGCGGGTACAAAAGGAGCGCTTCGAGAATGTGGAGCAATACGAGAAGGTCAAGGACTCGTACCGGGTGGACAATGCCGCACTCAAGCACGCCAAGAGCTCGATGGTGGTGATGCACCCGCTGCCGAGGAACGAGGAGGTTGCCGAGGAGGTGGACTTTGACCAGCGAGCGGCGTACTTCCGACAGGTAAGCGGTCTCTGGTTCTTTTTGACCGTGTCTCTGTGCTAACGACATGATGCAGATGCGGTATGGACTGTACTGTAGAATGGCGCTGCTTGCACTCGTCATGGCCTCTACGTGAGCCGTGTCAGTGCGACGGCATGCCACCGATGGTGCCGAGTCGCTTTGAGTGAAGCCATGTGAAGGGACGGGCAAAAAATGGGCGGGACGGGCTAGAGACGTACATTCCTTATTGATAGAACTGTGCTTGAAAGGTATCTGTTTGCGTGGCAGTCTATCCGGCGTAGAGACGTAGCGAAGCCGTAGCCGTCGTGCAAGTGGCGCTGGCTGCCACTTGCGTGTGGGCTGCGTTTTTAATGTATATGTAGGGGTATACCCGTGTACGTTTACTGCGTATACGTACGTGTATGTGTGTACGTATTTATTTAATTATTTATATAGAGTACTATTTATATAGAGTGTATAGTAATAAATACATTGCGTACTCGTGCGTGTCGCGCGTGTATTGCCTGCCGCAGCATCCGTCACCCGGCGCTGGCGGTGCTCGCTGCCCCACATCCGCCGTGCCGCGCCCTTCCGGCCCCGACGCCGCCTCAGGCTACCATGAACCCACGGATCGGATCATGTGTCATCGACTCATCACCACTCACCCTCACCCTCACCCTCACCCTCATCTTCGCCCTCACGCCCTCGACCGCTCGCCCCCCGCTCCTCGCACGCCCTCGCTCCATGCGCCGGACGCGCACCGCCCAGGCTCTGCTCGCCCGCGCCGCCAGGATGGCGCTGTACACGCCCCCCGCCGACGCGGTCCTCGCCTCGTCCCCCAAGCTCATCTGTAAGCGCCCGCGTCTCCGCGAGGCACGCGTTGGCTGACGCCCCCCCCC
>JALHCA010000098.1:0-66346 GCA_024340505.1 Tolypocladium nubicola
GGGGGGGGGGGCGTACGTCTTCGTCGGCGGCGAGGACGAGGCTGGTGATGTGGCTCTGCAGACGCTCCGTCGAGGCGCGCTGCCGGGCGAGGTCCTGCGCCTGGAGGAGGGCGAAGAAGGAGGGGACGACGCGGGTGTTGATCTGCAGACGAGGTCAGACACGGACACGGCCGGGTACGAGCCGGCTTACATGGTCGATCCAGAGGCGGCAGTGTGCCTTGAGCCGCGGGTCGGACGGATACAGCGGGACGCTGCCATCCAGGTCCTCGAGCTACAACGAACAGCACGTCAGCCTCGCCCGACGAACGACGACGACGACGCGGGCCGGACGCACGTATTCCAGGATGACGGCGCTCTCGGCGCACGCCCACCCGCCCTGCCGCAGCGCGGGCACCAGGCCCCGCGGGTTGGCCTCGAGCAGCGCCGCCGGCGCGGGCCGCCGGTACGGGTCCGCCTCGCAGTACCGGTACGCCAGGCGCTTGGCCTCGAGGGCGATCCAGACGCGCTGCGAATAGGGGCTGTCTCGGCGTCAGGGCTGTCTGTCCTCGCGCGGTGAATGCCGCAAGGGGGAGGGGGGGTGGTACCAGAAACACGCGGCGAAGAGCTTGATGTCGCTCTCCTTGGAGTGTTTCTTGACGGTCGCGAGAGCGGCGCCGGTTGCTCTCCTCGGGGGCAGTTTCTGCGGACAGTGCCGGTCAGTCCACGGGGGAGGGGGACCGCGAGGATGCGGGGGGACACGTACCTGGACCTTCTTGGCCTCCCTGTCCCGCTGCGCCACCCACCGCTGGACGCTGTTCTTCTTGATCTCGTCGCTCCTCGCCAGCGAGTGCCGGTGCGGCCCCGCGACGCCGTCCCCCTTGCCGTTGCCGCCGTTGCCGTTGACGCGCTGGATGGTCCAGAAGCGGCCCCCCGGCGGGACCACGGCGGCGGCGGCCGTGGCCGTCTCGCGGTCGACGAACTCGGCGGTGGCGCCGCCGCCCTGCGCCGAGGGCAGGTACTCGGTGATGCGGATCTTGACGTCGCACAGGTCGCGCGCGCGCGCGCTGCGCCGGCGCGTCTTCTTGTCCGGGTCGGCCGCCTTGGGCGTCCCCGGCGGGCGGCCCTTCATGCGGCAGTCCCAGTAGTGCGAGACGAAGGGCTTGCGCTTGTAGCGCTGCGTGGAGCGGTGCGAGTAGACGTTGTCCACGTGCGGGAAGTACGTCTCGAACCTGGGGCGGGGAGGTGAGTCTGTGTTCCTTGCTCGCTCGATGGAGGAAAGCTGGGGAGGGATATGATGGATAGGGGAGGATGGGGGGGCGTTTACTGGTCGTGCGTCAGGACAATCATCTCATCCACGTTAAAGAGCCTCTCCCTCCACGCCTGCAAGTCCGGCGGGTCAACGACGATCCTGCCCCCGAGCTTGCCATCCACCCTCTCCCCCGTATCGTGCCCGCCGCCGGGACCCGCGAGTGCATCATGTTGCTGCTGCTGCTGCTGGTCCGCCCCCCCGCCGCCCGGCATCGTCGTCGGCGCCAGAATGCCAAACTGCCCGCCATGCTGCCCCTGCCCCTGCCCCTGCCCCTGCTGATGCCCATACACCGCCCGGTACGCGTCGTCGAGGCCGTTGCCGTCGCCGCCGCCGCCGTACCCGTCGATTCCCGGCGCCGGCCCGGCCCCGAGATCCAGGCGGAAGTGCCCCGCGCCGGGCGGCCCCGCAAACGCGGCCATGCTTCTGGGCGTGGTGAGGGAGGCGAGCCGGTTGCTGCTTTAGAGGATGCGCCGCGCCTGGTGCTGCTTTTACCTGGACTCGCGGGAGGGCCGTCGAGGCATGTCGTCGTGAGCGGGTCGGACCCCGCCGCGCGGCCAAAGGGCGGCAATGCGCACGGACCATCTGCATGAGCCTTTGCCGCGGACTCACGAGTGCATAATCACATGCACAACATTATGCACTTCGAACGCGCAATACAAGGCATTGTTAGAGACAACGGGTACAATTATTAGACAACACGATCCATAAGGGCATCGTTGAGATATGCTCAAGCCACCAGTCGTATATACGCACAGTCCTCCCTGCCTGACATGTCGTTTCGCATAACGAGATATAGTACAGCTCCGTACGGCGTCGCCGCCAGGCCCCCAAATGAGAGAAGATAGTCCTCAGAGAATGATTGAAACGCCAATATCCAAAAGCCGCTGCCGCCTGCGCGCCCGCCTAAAGTCCAGAACACCTACCCAAATCGTCTACTCCGTACCGCCCGAGGGGCTGGGGCAACCCGATCCCAGACCACTCCTTTTGTTGTGTTGCCTCCCTATCCTCTCATGTGCGCGTCGTTTCCAGAGTCCCACGATGACAGGTCCATGGCGTCCATGGGGCCCATGTTCATCAGAGCCCGCAACACGCCTTCTCCTACCGGTTGCATCCCTGGTGCCTGGCCATTCATGTCTGCCCAGCCGTTCGACGGCATGGCGTAGCCGCCTCCTTGTTGCCCACCCATGTTGGGCGGTATCGTGAATCCGTTCGGGTCGCCAAAGAAGCCCTGGTGGCCGCCGGCGTCCATCCCGTGTCCCTGGCCCAGTATATTCTGTTGCGGCGAGATGGGGCTCGCGCGGAATGACGAGTCCGGGCCTGATCCGCCCGTTGGCCCCGGGGCTAGGTGTGCCTTGACGTCTGACCCGGTGCCACTCGAGTTTGGTGTCGGTCCATTCGACTGTCCAGCGTCCGGTGACCCTTGGGCATCCTGGGTGTCGCCGCTGCTCTCCCCAAACCCAGACATTGGCCCTCCGCTCGTGGATCCATTCTTCTCGTACATGGTGCCTGAGCTGGGGGTCAATACGGGCATCGACTGGGGGTCAGTCGAAAGCCAAGTTTGTGCGAAGCCAATGGGCGCAGCTCCCTGATTATCGTTTGATGGTTCCACCAGTTCCGGTGCGGTAGCCAGGTTGCCGTCATCGCCGGTCATCTTCATGAAATGGCACTCGTTGCGGTAGGCAAGTATCCCCTGCACGCCTTCCGGATCGTCACACACTGGTGCCGTCTTCGATCCCGGGTTTCCCTTGTTCCCCAGCGCGGGCTGCGTTGCGTTAGAACCTCTCAACATACACGGGGAGCAGTGTCGCTTACGCTGTCACCAGGGCGTGGGAACGCATTCCGCAGCTTGGGAATCCGCGCAGCCAGTGCCTCAAAGTCCACGTCGAGCTGGACGAGGAACGACTCCGTCAGGGGGTTTCGCCGCTTCAACGCGTTCATGGCCGAGAGCAGAAACCGAAGCGAGTCCGCCGTTTGCGCGTCATCCGGGCGGCTCTTGAGGTACTGCACAAACACCCGAGCAGCAACATACAGGCAGAAAGATATGAAGGGGTTCATCTGGCCAACGTCAGCGTTGTTTCTTCCCTGCTCCTTCTCCATCGCCGTCTCGGGGGAGTACTCACCGCCGACAGGTCCATGTGCGAAATGGTCCTCATGATGCTGGCGATCTCGTTGGCGGCCGTGATACACCGCACCTTGCTCTCCGAGCTGACCGACGCCGCCAGCTTGTTCTTCTCGGACTTGAAGATGGCCGCTTGGTGGAGGCAGATTGTCGATGTGTGGATGCTCATGTTGGTGAAGACTACGTTGGGGTTCGCGAGCCCCGCCGGGAGTTTGAGATGAGCGGGCAGACACAGCGAGGTGTTGAGAAGGATGTTGTCCATCTGGCGGTGGCGCTTCCAGAACGGACCGTTGAGGTCGTGGTCGAGGTCGTCGTCGTCGGGGCGGTGCAGATGGACAAGGTTCCGGCCAAACAGACAAGCCATGAGGACGATGCCGCCAAACGACGACAGCTTCCCGGCCCCGGCTGGATTCGTGCACTCGGCCAGCGTCTGTGTTTGCTCCGGCCTGCTCATGTCGAACGCCTCTTCTGAAGCGGGCAGTCTCGTCATGATGTCCCGCTCGTCGACTGTCATGGGCCACCCGGTACCGATACTCGCATATCGGTCCTCGCAGAAAGCCATCCAAAACGTTCGCCTCCGCTCCTCCCGCTCCGTCCAGTCCTTTGGCGGTGGCAGGCACTGCTTAACCTCCAGCCCAGTGCCGTCCAACCGGTGCAGGCCAATCCTAGGGGCACGTTAGCATTGCACAGCAACGACCGACTGTCTCGGTTGGCACTCACATCTGGGCAAGGCGGACCGCGGAGCCGGTGTTGATCCAGGCTCGCGGAAAATACATCATCTTGATCTCGTAGCACGCCAGCAGGATGTGGGTCTGGCAGTGTGCGACGGATATCATGTGCTCTCCGTATCCTTTGATGTAGTCCGACTCGACGTATTTGCGCGCCCTCTGGTAGAAGAGATCCTTTAGGTCCGAGTACTTGTCCGTGATGGAGCATGCCATGGTCCACATGGCATATCTCAAGCAGACAGGCGGGCGCTGGTTTGGGGCCCTGAGAGGCATTAGCGTCGGTCTCGAGAGACGAGCAGTGACAACGGCGCGAGGAGGAGGGGCGCCTACAAGTTCATGGCGGCCAGGTACCGGTACCGATGAATCATAGGCACCGACGGATGGACCTTTTCGAAGTAGACCTGATGCAGCTCATCGATCGTCTCCTGCGGCGGCAACGGCTCCTCGAGGCCGAGGCCAATCATCTCCCAGGTGAAGTTGCCGCCGACGTCGCCGACGCCGTTCATCTGGATGTTCATGTTGGCATTGAAGTTGAAGTCGTCGATGGCCCCCGTCTGGGGCGATTCGCCGTTGAAGTGCTGCCAGCGCCCGTCCATGTCTCGATCGCCGGGCATGGCCATCGCGGGGTTCGCGACGGATAGGTTGGGGGCCGCCGAGCCGGCCGAGTTATGTGCGCCGGGAATGGCCATGATGCCCTTGGTCGGGCTCGCACTGGGGGGGACGGGGTCCTGTGTTTTCAGGAGCGTCTCGACTTGTTCTGCGCGACAGGTGTCAGTCATGCGAAGTCTCGCGCATTAGACTTCCAGCCGAGTCACACCGGCCTCTCGGCACAACGGGGAAGGGGGGGTGCTCACTCAAGCGCTCCTCCAGGGCCTTGACATATCCACGCTTCGGCCCGCTCTTCCTCCTCTGCTCGTCGTACGCGCACGAATGGCCGAGGCGCGAGCAGGTGCTGCAGCTGGGCCGCACACCGTCGCACTTGAGCTTGCGCTTGCGGCAGATCATGCAGGCGAGGCGCTTGGGCTTGGGGACGCTCGCGTTGTCGGGGATGGAGCCGTCGCGGGCGGCGCCGTTGGGGCCGTTGCCGTCGCCGTTGGGGCTCTGCACGGCGCCGTTGCCGCCGCTCGACGAGCCGTTGTCCGACGAGCCGGGCATGGTGACTGCGGATAGGCGTGAAGAGGATGAAGAAAGGGTTCGCGGGAGCGGTTCGTGAGAGCGGACTCGCAGCGGGCGGGACGCAGCGCCCCGATCCTCCCGGCGCGGGGGGGGGGGAGCGTTGGAGCGGGCACGCAAAGGGCGTCGAGCGTGCCGGCGGGTGACGGCCGGCGGGGCGCGGGTGTCCAGGGAAGGTCGTCGGCGGCTGCGGAGAGGCGATGCGGTGATGCCGGGGTCGGCGGGCGTTTGCGGTCGGTGGCGATGGATGGATGGCGACGGCGCTGGGGGCTGCGGATGGATGAGGCGAGGTGTTGTTGAGAAGCTGAGCCAGGCACTCGCAGGCAGCCAAGGTACGAAGTACTCGTACGGACTCCCTACGGTACGGACCCCAGATGACGGCCAGCGATTCGATTGACGGGGCCTCCCCCCAACTCCAAGGCGGACTCCGCCCAGAGTCCGCAGCGCTGGATGCCTGGGCCAGGCTGGTGCTAAGCCCTTCTCAGCCGGCGGGCACCACGAATACCCGCTGCCACGTTGATGGATGGAGCCCTGCACCAATTAATCATCTGCCCACTCCAGTCTGGCGCCGTGGCAGATACTTGACGCCGCAGGTGGGAACCCAAGAACCGTCCAAGGATCCACGGAGCTGCAGTGGGCATGTGCTCGGTGTTCTGTGTTGTGTTCTGTCTTCTGTGCCTGTGCTTCACCATGCCCCGACTGCGACGCCTCGCCATGGATGCCATGTGTACGGTGCGCCCTCCGTCTCCGTCCTCCTCTGACAAAAGGCTCGTGATAATGCTGCCCTTTCCTCCTCTCTTTGCCTCGGTCGCCCCCAAACCTTGTGCGTACGCGGCGCGTCTGTGTCGGCGACGGGTGGTTCCATTTTCTTTGGTCCCAGATAGATATCCCACCTCGAGCACTCGTACGAGTCCGGGCCACCGGCGTAGCCGATGCGGCCATGACGCGCCCTGACCGCGCTGCCGGGATTCGGGATCCGGGACTCGGGACCGGCGACGCGGCCTGTGGAAGCGCAACGCACGACGTTGCAACGTGCTGATGAGGTAATGGTTCCGTCTTGCGTGCAGTAGGTCGAAACAGGACCTCGACGTAGATGGATACCGTACCCTACGAGTAGGAGTCCCTTCGCCCCAACCCATCGCCGTCACATGCCAACGCACGTACATTCTCCGTGCTCCGTATTCGTACCTCGAAAGGATTTCCCAAGGCAGCCAGCCCTACACGTAATTCCCAGTAACAGCCGCCAATCTCATCGAAACTCCATCTCCAAGACACTACGCCCGAGCGCATCTGCCCTTGTCTCATCACATGCAGTCCCCGGCCATGACGCCGCGCGCATGCGTCACAGATCACGGCATCCCCTAGCAACCATCCTCCCCTATCCTAAGCCCGTCATCGCAATGTTCCCAAACTCCCATCTCTTCCGCCTCCTTCCCCCACTGCCGGTGTCAAATTCACCCGCGCTGACACGCTGACCTCACCTCAGCTTCTGACGGCGATGCCGAGCACCTGCCCAGCTCACGCCACAGGCAACCCTACCGTGGCTCTTTACCCATCCCTTCATGGCATGCTCGGTTTCTATGCTTGGTCTGGAGTGCGGGCCACTGTCGTGATGCAGCTGGTTCAGCCGACACGGGCTCATGGCATTGACCCGCAGCCGATGTATCCTCGCGCACATTCGATCACCAATGTCCCCGTGATATCAGGACCATCCCCCCCGTACAATATGGTCAAACGAAGCTGCCGGAAATATCCGTGACGGGGCGAGTCTCCCCCAATGCCACGCTACCCGTTGTTACTTCCTATCGGCGTCGACGCCAATGATCCGAAGCACACCAAGATCGCTGTAGGCCAGGCAGTAGCGGAGTGGCGCCCATGCGACCACTGGCGACGAGCCCGCCGTCTTGAACGTATGCACGTGCTCCCCTGTCTCGGTGTGGTAGACATCTAGCCCATTCCCTAGATAGCAGTCAGCAACTGGTAGTCCACGAGCGTGAATGGGGGCCGTAGTTTAGGCCAAGACTTACCCTCGTCGCTTCCGCCAACAATGTAGCTCCCATCCCATGTGAAGCCTGTGAGCAATCCAGGTTAGCTGCGGACATACGGGAGCAATATCGCCGATGCTGTCGGGGTCGACTTACTGATGCTTCTAACTGGTCCAGCCATTCCGGAGATGGTCCTTTGGCAGATCAGATCCGCGGTATCCCAGAGCGAGATGATAGAGTCGGACCCGCCCGTGGCCAAGTATCTCGCTGTAGGCTGCAGCTCCACAGTGAGGCACGAAGAGGTATGCCCATGCAGCATAAACTCGCGCGACTCATCGTCGTAGGTATTGCTGAATACGGGCTCGAACCCCGGGTACGTCAGGATCCGCGTGCGGCCCTCCGACGTCGCCAGGAAGATCTTCTCCCCGCCCCAGCAAAACGAGATTTGGTTCGTCTGCATTGTCTGTTGGTGTGCGGTGATTGGCGTTGACTGTGTGGGCGATAGGACGAAGACGTTGTCGTCCTTGTTTCCCACCAGCAGCGTCTGCCCGTCTGGAGCCCACACAAGGCTCAGCGCGTCTCCAAGGCCCTTTACCTCGTTGAAGCAGGCCTTGGTCCGCACGTCCCAGAACTTGACCACTCCATCGCTGCTCACGCTGCACAGCTCCGCGTCCTTGGTCGGGTTGAACGCTACCTTCTCAATGGAGGCAGAGTGGCCCTTGAGCTCCGTCGAGAACTTAACATGCGGTTTCTCGGGGTTCCCTGTGACGACGCGTCAGCGCCTTTGTTCGAAAGCTTCTTCTTTCCCCGCCGCGGTTGAGAGGCAAAACTCACAGACTCGCAGTGTCTTGTCAGCTGAGCCAGTCGCCACCAGCGTTCCGAGTGGATTCCATGCAATGGATCGTATGCTAGCGAGGTCGATACTCAGTACATCGTTCTGGTAGATGCTGACCTCATTCCGGTGCCGTCGGTTGGCGGGCTGCGGCGAATGGGGGCAAGAGAGCTGACCTGTGAGTGCTCTGGCCTCTCGTGGAATTCGGGTCCGCGTACGGCTGGCTCTTAAGGTTGGCAAAGTACGTAGAGAACCTATCCTTGGGCAAGCTTTGCCGAGGGCGCAGGACCGGCGCCATGATGGGGTCGATCGGGGATCTGAGAGGCCGCCAATGGTTGAATAAGACGGTCACAAGAAGAGGGGAGGTCCATATGCAGCTAAGACAAGCGGCTATGAGAGGCTGTGGCGGCTTGTTGGTGGATTTCTGCTGTTGTGAATGTCATGAGGTTGATGCATCAGTGAAGCTGGGAAGAGACCAACAAAGCCCCCCACATGGTACTTGCGGGTTGTACCTATGGAGTACGAAGTAGAAGTAGCAGAGACAAACTTAGTCCGACACTAAGTTGGTTGGTTGGGTACAAATGGCTAGGACAGCCGCACAAAGCTGGTCCCTGCTAAATTCGCCCCGAAAGCCATGGAATGGAATTCTAACAGTGTCATGCATTGATACTTACGGCCGAGTTGTGGTGCATTCAATTGAAGCCACCATGACAAAGGAGAGAGCGCAACGCTCTGGTGTCGCCGTGGGCAGAAAAGTCTCGGTGTAATTTCCAGAGTTTCGTCTCTCTTGCCGAGACTTCCGCTGGCCATTGCATCGCCGCGCTGCCGAGCAAGCTTCCCATCGCATTTTGAGCTCGTAGTAGAAGGGATCGCGCTCTGTGTTAGTGAGGTCTACGATTCTTGCTTGCTAGACTCGAACGACATATACTCCTCGGTCCGGCCCAGGTGCTTGAGCCACTGCTTCTTATTGAACCTTCATTACGAAGTATGACGCTATCAGAATAACGATACAGCGCTTCCCAACTTACGCATTTGAAAACACTGAGTTGGTCCGGTTCCCTAGCTGCACCAGCCACTGGTACTCAGTTGACCACATGGTGCGCCCAGCAACCACGCGCGTTGCCATCCGGTGCCTGCAACGGCATGGCCTCTCGCGGTAGTCAGTCTGCCACAAGCAACAGCTCAGGCGCTGCCTCGCGAATTATGCAATGAGTTCATTCCTGTTCCTGTTCCTGTCCCCAAGTCCGCCTGTGATCCCGTCATGATATATGTACACTGCAGTCACGCTGCCCCTATCCAGCAGAGCCCAGATGTATCTACGAGAGCCGCCTTGTTTCACGAAGGCGGTCGAGGCCTTGCAGCCGCCCCCCTGGGTTGAAGCGCTGCCTCCGTCCGGGACGCAGCCTCGCGGGCCTCATCTCCCAAAAATACCCTCCCAGCCGTACCAAATTGCCCCCGGGCAGCCAACTCCAACCTGCCGAACCATGCCGTCTCTCTGCCCTTCACCCTTCGCCCAATGACTCCAAGCGCCGTGTATAAGTCCAATAACTCGATTCCATGCTGAAATACTCGGAAAAAAAGACAACAAGGCAATTGCAGGTGCGAGCTGCCAGATATCAGACGGAAGAATGCTAGTGCAGGCAGGGCCACGCTCGTGCCACCGGTTGTTGCCAACAGTGCTAAAACCGCATCGCTGTGCTGCGGAGCCGGCAAGCGCCAAACAGATAGCCATTGATGTATTATCGTCGTTAAGGGGTGAGGTCGTCAATGCAATCCAAAGTGATCGCATCTTGTGGCTTTGTAGTGCCCATATGTAACGATGCGGCATCGGGGAACACGATGGCATCATGCGCGCGGCGTCTCGTTGCCATCATGATATTTGGTCCAGGGACAGCTCCGAGTCCAAAATGCCAAACAGAACGGCGTTCTTCTTGGCCCACTGGCGCGCGAGGATGGATGCTGCCATCGTTAGCTTGGCCCAACTAGTCGAGACATGGGCGGCACATACCCTTGAGGAACTTTTTGCTGGCGTACTTCTTGAAGAATGCTTCGTGTACGACCGGGCGCGCAAGGTAGTCGACCATGAGCTCAACGACGGGCTCGATCTCCTCCTCGGTATATCCGGCGTAGTATGCCAGTGTCTTGTCCTAGAGCAACATGTCAGCAGGATGGAGACGCGCAAGCAAGGCATTAGACTTACCCATTCACCACGGTCCAGCATCAGGCGAGCAAGGTACATGGCAGCAGCCGCGGCATGGCTGGGCCGGTACGCCATGAACCGGTGGTCCAACAGGCTAATCTCCATGAGGTACTTGCCGATGGTGCGAGACTGGATGTCATAGTTGTCCGCCTTCGAAACCCGGCGAAGGAAATTCATTGGGTTGGGGTAGCTGAGGCTGTAGTTGAGAGTGCTCAGAACGAACCGCTCTGCGCTCAGAATCTCGGCCTCGCTGAAGCCGTTGTCGGTGATACGCTTAAAATTTTCAACGTGAGGTGACAGCACTTCCTCGTACTTTGAGGCGATGAACATGGCCGTGATGCCGACAAGCTGGAGCCGGTCAAGCTGCACCACCTTTTCTGATAGGAATCGGTCAATTATGTTGACGGCAAGGAACAGCGTTTCGGGCAGCAGGTGAAAGCGGGTGTGGACTTCGATGAGCCAATCGACGAGGATGCCACGGGTTTTCCACTCCAGATCATCCTGGTGAGACATGTACTGTGGGTTGGGAATCGTGCTGACCTCGAGGTCGCGGAGGTACTCAAAGATCTCGGTAGCATACTCGGCGACCATCAGGGGGTCATCCCAGTCCTCTTCCTCTAGGCTGTCGTGTTCGGGGGGAGGGGCGGGGGCGGCATCCGCGTCGCCCAGTTTTGGCTCGTCCTCCTTGACAGCAGGTGCCCTGGCATTGCCCTCGGCTCGCGCGTCGGAACGGATCTGCTTGTCGGCAGTCACTGTGTGCACCTTCTTGCGGACGGGCTCGGCTTCATCGAGGGCGGGCTCTTCCTTGTTGGCGGCCGACGTAGACGAGGAGACCTTTCTCTTTGGCCCTGCTGCCAGATGGCCAGCCCCAGACCCAGTTCTCTTGCTCTCCGCCATGACGTTGGTGCCCTTGGGGACCAGGGCAGCGCGGCTGACCGGACGTGCCGTGTTCTTCTGGATACCGGTAGGGTGGGCGGCCTTGGATACCAGTCCCACCTTGCCAGAAGCAGCCTTCTTGCCCTCGACTACATCAACCTTGCCGACGTTGCTGACGTCGCCCAGCGCGGCACGTTTCCTCTGGAGGCCGGCATTGTTGGCGTTGACGGCCGACTTCTTGGGTTGCAAGGCAGCCTTGGCAGGCATGGCGAGCTCGTCGACGTTGAGAGCAGCCGCCTTGGCCCGGGTAAGACGCGTCGAGCTGTTCTCATCGTTCTCGTTTGACACGACACGCTGACGCGCGATTCGACTCTGTCCCTGGGGAGCGTATGTCAGCCAAGGCGCGCGCAGGGATGGCAGCTCAAGCGCGCCGGGGAATACTCACAGGAGGCATCTTGGGGTCTAGCGGAGGCGACTAGATCATACGCTGCCAGAGGCCGAGCTAGGATGAAGCAAGTCAGTTCAACGCGCCCAGAATGAACAGGAAGAAGAGCTGGAAGAGGCATGGGGGGCAACGAGGAAAAGAACGAGTAGCAAGCTACTGAGACATTCGAATGAGACGAGGAATTCGTTCCCTACCTCTGGTTCAGAGACAGAAGACTGTCCGATACAACAGCGCGGTTGGAATGTTTTGACGGAGGGTTTGCCGCGCACAAAGGCTGTTTAATCAATCGTGTTAAAGTTTGTTGGCCCGGAGCCGGTGCGTCGCGGCGCAAGGCGGCGAGAGTGTATATGGACAGAGGGGGTGCAAGGTAGTGCAGCGGGCAAAACCAAGGGCCAGCGAGGTGTTTATGTCGAAGGGAACAGTCGTGAGGGCAGACAGGATGTGTTTTGAGGAGCGGAGCAGCAGGGGAGATGCGTGCGTGCAGTGGGCCCGTCGCGGGTGTGGTACGTACCTCAAATGTGCGGCGCGGTTCGCGAGTCGTTGCCAAGGTAAAGAGATACGCAGGGCACGAAATGCGACAGCAGCAGGTGCGTTGCTCGCCCCGGGGTCTGCGAGGACAACGGAAGAGCCGGTAAACTCTAACGGAAGAAACGAGCCGTCTTGTCTTTATCCCAAGAGCTGCGAGCTAGAACTTGCGTGGAGGCTAAACACTCGTTGGCGGGGGACCGAAGAGAGAGGCGCAGGATAGAGTCTGTTGCTCGCGGTGCCTCAACGTGCGGCACGTGTTTGCAGTCAGGTCAGAGTCAGAGTCAGCGACAAGGGCAAACGCAGACAGAATTCAATCGGCCGGCAGCAACGCGGGAGCTGGTGTTGGCATGGGCTGGCTGGTGACGAGTGGAGGTGGTAGCTCATCCAGCGACTCACAACGCGACGTCTGGAGCTTCGCGACGAGCGGTACGTATCCGCTGCGGGAACCTACTGCGTCAACAGTGGCAACCGCGGGGCAACGGCCCTCTGATTGGCTGCACGGCGCGGGTTCATCTCGCGCTAGAGCTCAGGCGAGGCTGGGGGCGCGCCGCGAGGGAGAGCGCGGCGAGGCTGTGGCGCTGTGGCGCGACCTGTGGCGCGGCCTGTGCTGTGAGCTCCTCGGCTAAACGTTTCTCAAGCTTCCGGTGGAAATTTCAATGTGCCGCCTGGCGAGTCGACAGCATCCAGAACACCACGCAGTTGGTGGCATTCGACAACCAGCACCGGCCACGGCAGCGGTGGGCATTGTCAAGCCCTCAACCGACGTTTGTGGTGCCACCAGGCCTCTGTGTGCAACAGCATTCCCGTCAATGCCCGCCAGACAACGACCAGTCGATCACTGACCTGGCCAGCGACAACTCCTTTTTCGAGGACGGGCGAGCGCTATATCGGCCGATACCGCCCGATCAATTTAAGCGTCATAATGCTCCAGCCACGGCTGCCGCTATCTGCGGTTCGCAGGAGCTTCCAGCTTCTCGCCCTCAGCCAGCCTGCGCTGCGCGGTTATGCCACCAAAAAAGCCAAGGCGGGCTCCAGCGACAGTGCCCTCGCTGCCGAACCTCGCGTCAGCTTCAACGAAAATAAAGGCCCGCAGTCCTCCATCCTCCGAACATACAAGCCGCGAACGCCCGGCGTGCGACATTTGAGACGCCCTATCAATGACCATCTTTGGAAGGGACGACCGTTTCTTCCCTTGACCATCCCGAAGAAGGGCCAAGGCAAAGGTGGACGAAACGTGCACGGGAGAATCACTGTGAGGCACCGTGGAGGTGGTGCAAAGCGGAGATTACGGGCTGTCGACTTTGAGCGATTCAGGCCGGGACCTCATCTGGTGGAGCGGATCGAGTACGACCCAGGGCGAAGTGCGCATATTGCGCTAGTCACGGAGCAAGCCACCGGCCGCAAGTCGTACATTGTCGCGGCCGAGGGCCTGAGGGCGGGCGACATTGTCCACAGCTACAAGCCAGGCATCCCGCAGGACCTCCTCGACAGCATGGGCGGCGTCATCGATGCCGGTATTCTCGCGGCCAAGACGGCCTTCCGTGGCAACTGCCTGCCGATGCACATGATCCCCGTGGGGACTGTGGTGTTTTGCGTCGGCTCGGCGGCGAAGCGAGGAGCCGTCTTCTGCCGCAGCGCGGGAACCTCGGCGACGGTGGTGAACAAGAACGAAGAGACCAAGGACGACGGGACCAAGATCATGACTGGCAAGTACGTCGAGGTGCGGCTGCAGAGCGGCGAGGTTCGACGAGTCAGCAAGAATGCTTGTGCCACGATTGGCGTGGCGAGCAACATGCACCACCACTACCGCCAGCTGGGCAAGGCCGGGCGAAGCCGGTGGCTGAACATCCGGCCCACGGTCCGTGGTGTGGCCATGAACAAGGGTGAGCATTCCTCGGTCCATGAAGCGTGACCGCGCAGTTGCTGACCGGCCTTGCAGTTGACCATCCTCATGGTGGTGGCCGAGGAAAGTCCAAGAGTAACCGCCACCCCGTAACCCCCTGGGGCAGACCTGTAAGTGGAGGCGTCATCTACAATGCCGAGATGCGGCGACGAACTGACAATCCGATTAGACCAAGAGCGGCTACAAGACTCGCCGTACACACAACGTCAACAAGTGGGTGGTCACGCCGCGGGTACGCAACCACGGCAAGCGGAGGGACAAGAGGTCGTCGAAGGAGTAACAAGGCACGATCCAGCGGGCGACGCATAGGAGCGGAATCCTGTACACTACAATGTGGCGTTGTACTATATGTGAGAATATGGGGATCCAAGCGGCGGTGGTGCGCTTGGTGATATGGACGACACCGTCTCTGTTCCATTGCCGTCTGGAGAGTGTGCCTGGAGATGTGTGCGCTGGAGATGTGTGCGCTGGAGATGTGTGCCGACTGCCCGTGGACGACGGAGCGAGTTTGAGGCCGCCGACTGCCAATTCCACGAGGCATACTCCGTACGGACTGCCAACACGGCAAATCTCTGGCGTAGGTCGCACGGCACATTCGGTAGAGCTACGTCCGTACGGACTACTCGTACTATCAATATCTCGCAGCGACTTGTCCAGCTGTGATGGACCCGGCCGGGTACCCACCTAGGTACCAAGGAACGCACGCTGGCTCGGCCCAGAGCCAACCCATTGGCCCCAGGCGACGTGCTTCTTGGCGACCCTCGTGGCGGTCCACAAACTGGTGTGTCAGGTCCCTACACTGGCCAAACCGTCGCGAACCGCGATGCCGCGGGTTGGCTGGGTGGCATGAGCAACGAGCGACCAGCGCCCGTGTCCGGCACGTCGGCAGTGTCAGACGAGCCCCGTGCCGGCCCCACGCGCCGCCGCGCTTGGGGGCCGCGGAGGGCGAGGGACGGCGAGCGCTAAAACGCCCATAAAACAGGGGAGCCCGCGCTGTCTCCCCATCCAGCTCCTTGTCGTGGCCTCCCGCTCGGAGCTGCTAGCGACTTGCCAAGTCAGGCCGCGGTGCGCCGAGCTGGTCTGCGTGTGACGGCGGACCCTGCCAGCCTGCCCGCGTCGGGGGTTCCTTTGGGGTGGCTCAGAGGCGGGCAGTGGACGCGGCGCGGCCAGACGGGCGATGCACTGTGCCTCCGTGCCCGAAGAGGGGGGAGCGGGCACGTACGAGTAGGCGAGACAAGCTGATCTCAGCCCGCGAGGTCGACGCGCGTCGCGAATTGACGCTGAGCAGCTCGGATAAGCGCCTGTAGCAGCAGCAAGTGAAGACGAACGCCGCTGAGCGCATCCGCACGCCCAAATACCGAGGCTTACGTCATAGCCAGCGGCAGTCTGCCACACCAACCAGCGCCGCGACACACGATCTGCTTCCGCATCTGGCGCCCTCCCGTGCTCTTTTGGGACGACGACGTTTCCCCAAGAGCCGGGAACGCCAAAGGCAATTGGCAGCTCCGGCGCGCGGCGCGACCGCAGACCGGTTGTCCGGGGCCGCCCTTGGACGGCTGCTCCTCGGTAATTGCTGGGACCGTCGTTGCCGCGCGAGAGTGAATGAATGAACGAGCGCCCCAGCCGGCCGCAGCTCGAGGCCGGGCGCGAGGATCCGAGACAGCATATGTACTCGCAGCGCTCCGTACGCGTCACCCCCCAGGAAGTCTCTCGAGCGCGAGCGGAATAGGCAGAACCGGGTACCGCTACTTGCCCTTTTGCGCAACCCCCAGCCAACGCATGCCGTGCAACCCCCCAGCCCACCCCGGCTCGGCGATTCGCCCACCGGTCTGCCTGCGCCCGTGCCTGCGCTTCGCCTCGTCTCTGCTTCCCCCGTGCGGCGCTCCTCGGTCCCAGACTCGCGTAGCGCCCTGCGCCTCTGCTAGCACGACGCTCGACCTGCGAATCAGCCCGCGCCGTCGTGGAGGGACTTGCGGCGTCGCAGCGGCGGCGGCTCGAGGAGCGTCCCCCGATCCCTCGCGAGCGGCCGCTGCGCATTGTTCCCCTGGCCCTCTCCACTCGCCGGGGCAGCTTACGAGTACGTCGACTGCGTCTGATGTCTCTGTTTCCCTGGGGGCTCGCTATAACAGCGCAGCGGTGCCGGCAGCTCGTCCCCTGCGGGTATCCTGTGCCGGTTGATCGATTGTCGTGAGACTAAACAACAGGCGCCATTGCGCAGATCCATCCATCTGTCCAGCCGGCGCCACCACCACTACCACCACCACACCACGACGCCTCTTCTCTCCTCCCTTCTCCTCTCCTCTCTTCTTCTTCTTCTCGCCCTTCATACGGATATCGCTCTGTGACGAATGTCCAGTTACCAAAAAATGGCCCACTCCGGGTCATCACCGCTGCGGCGGAACTTTTCGCTGCGGCTCTTCGCCTCGTACGTCTTCGACTGGATCGTCCTCGTCGTCATCGTCGTCGCCGCGGGCTTGCTCGGCCGCATCGAGCCCAACAAGCGGCCCTTTTCGCTCAACGACCCCAACATCTCGTGCGTCCGCCGCCGCCTTCGTGCGACTTGGCGAGGCTTGTGCTAACGCGCGCCCAGCTTCCCGTACACCGCCAAGGACACCGTCCCGACCTGGCTTCTCGTCGTCCTCTGCGGCCTCGTCCCCGCCGTCGCCATTCTCGTCATCTCGGTCGTCCTGGTCCCCGGCGCCACGGTGCCCAAGAACACGTCGTACGCGCTCGTCTGGAAGCGCAAGATGTGGGAGCTGCACGTCGGCTGGCTCGGCCTGCTCATGGCCGTCGGCTCGGCCTTCTTCTTCATCAGCGGCATCAAGAACATGTGCGGCAAGCCGCGGCCCGACCTGCTCTCGCGCTGCGACCCGGACGTCGCCAACGCCTCTCGATACCAGGTCGGCGGCTTCCAGGGCGAGGCCGGCGGCGCCCTGCTCTACTCGGGCTCCATCTGCCGCCAGACGGACCGCGCCAAGCTCGACGACGGCTTCCGGAGCTACCCCAGCGGCCACGCCGCCGCCTCGGCCGC
The DNA here is from genome assembly GCA_024340505.1 of Tolypocladium nubicola. Lineage (NCBI taxonomy): Eukaryota > Fungi > Ascomycota > Sordariomycetes > Hypocreales > Ophiocordycipitaceae > Tolypocladium > Tolypocladium nubicola. The sequence continues at coordinate 17,109 of JALHCA010000098.1, forward strand.
CGGCCTCATCTACTTCTCGCTCTTCCTCGCCAGCAAGTTCTCCGTCACCATCCCCTTCGTCGTCCCCAGCCCCGACACCTTCAGCGACGCCTCGATGCACGTCGCCTTCCCCTCGCGCGCCCAGTCCGCCGGCGGCGGCGACCCCTACGAGCCGACCCGTCATGAGTACTCCAACTCCTTGCCCCTCAAGCCTGGGGGCCCTGCCGAACGCGCCGCCCAGTACAACACCAAGATCCAGTCGCTGCGTCGCCAGGCCGCCGCGCCGCCCATCTACCTGCTCGCCATCACCCTGGTGCCCTTCTGCCTCGCCATCTTCATCTCCGCGTCGCGCTGGTTCGACTTCCGCCACCACGGCTTCGACATCCTCTTCGGCTTCCTCATCGGCACCGTCACCGCCATCTACAGCTTCCGCTACTACCACCTGCCCATCATGGCCGGCGCCGGCTGGGCCTGGGGCCCCCGCAGCGAGGATAGGGCCTTCTGGGCCGGCGTCGGGCGCCTGGGCTACGTTGGCCAGAAGAGTGACTTTGATGCCCGCGTCGACCACGCCGACTTGGGAGAGTCTGGCAACGTCGACCTCCATCCTTCCCACGAGCCCGCGCCCGGCGGCTTGAACCACCGGAATCAGTACATGACCGGCCCTCAGCAAGGCGGGCCCCCGCGAGCCGGCCCGTTCCAAGACGTCGAGCTGGAGAGGATGCAGCACGCGCGACACCCCATCGGCCAGGGCATATGATTTAATAGTTTTCAACTAGCCGAAGCAAAGTTGAAGTGTATGTACGAGTGCGGGCGGCGCGAAAAGCTTTGGTCTCAAGTTACGGAGTTGGAATATAGTCTTTGGCGATACAGAAGAGGCTTGGGATACCTATCTACCTTGGATACGCTACCTAGTTATCGCTGCTTGGTGCGCTGTCATGCTACGACTGGCATGAATGAATTCACAGTCACAATTGCTCCGTCCCACTATTTAACCAGACGCAACGTTGCTTGTCAAAGGCATGTGAAGCTGGCGCAACGCGCATGGTTTGCTCGACAGTAACTTGTCCAATATATCGTCGCCGTCTCCTGTATGTGAAACATCCCGTCCGTCTTTTCCACCACTGTTCCTCTCTCCCAACGCCGGCCCGACCCGTAGGCACCCGTACCTCGCACAAGGTGATATGAAAGAAGAAAAAAGGACACAAAAAATGTATGAACAGCGCTTCTATACAATAGAGCGTTCCACTGCCTCGCCGCCACCCGCCCCCTCTGCGTCACACAAGGCCAGAGCCCCCTCCTTTCAGGGGCACACGCCCGTCGGTCGGCGAGACAACGAGCCCGTCATCACAGCGCGGCTTCGGCCACGCCCAGTTGCCCCTCGACGCCCTCAAACTCGACGTCGTCCTCCTCGTCGTCCTCCTCGACGCCGTCGTCCTCGCGGAAGCCCGTGTCGACCTCCAGCTTGCGCAGGCGGCGGCGCATCTCGTCGCGCTTGGCGCCCTGCCAGCGGACGAGCGCGGCCGAGGCGTGCACCTTGAAGCCGTAGACACGGGGCACGTAGCGCTCGGCGCTCTTGAGGGGGATGAGGGCCGGGTAGACCTGGAAGAGGATGTTGTGGAACGAGGTGCCGAAGTAGGCGCCGTCGATGGACGCGTGCCGCGACGACTTGGGGTTGTAGATGTCCTCGCAGCGCGCGCAGTAGAGCTTGACGGGCTTGAGGTTGGGCACGTCGGAGAGGCCCATGGGCAGCAGGGGGTGCGAGTTGCAGTTGACGCGCGGGCACTTCCCGAATTCGGCTTTCTTATACTTGTCGAGCTGTTTGGCCGCGGCCACCGGTCAGCACATGGCCGCACGACACACGGGGGGGCAAGGGGGCAAGCTACCATCTTGGTCAGTCCCCGCGTGGTGACAATGTACCGGGCGTGGACGAGGCCGTACAGGTGCCGCGCGGACTTCTCGATCGTCTCGCGCATCTCGTCGTCGCAGTCGAGGTCGAACACGTCCGTCACGAGGTCCAGGGCATATTGGTAGTACTGCACTTCGGTGTTGAGTCCCGTCAGGTTGAAGCGGTCCGTCAGGTAGTCCTCGTCGATCTCGCAAAAGTACTCGTTACCCCTCGACGATATAAACTGTTCCCACCTCGCACGTCAGCAAAGAAGAGTTCGTCGGCTCTCCGCGCTCCCATCGCTCGCTCGCCGCGCCGCGGGAGGGACGATGGTTGCTCGGCGGCACAGCAAAAAGGGCGGCTCACCCAGTCTCGCCAATAGCTCATGTAGTCGCTGTCCGACTCACTGACGTAGTCGTCCATCATCTTGGGCAGGTCTCGGGGGGTGGTATCGCTGGCTAGGGGCCCCAACAGCGAGCGACCATGACCGTGCGGCAACGTTGATGGGCGAGGCGGCGGTTTTTGGACTGCGTATGGATCCGGGTTGTCGTTGCGGGCGCGCATGATGGTCTGGTGGGGTTGAGGCGATAACGTGACTAGCGGCTGATACGGCGTCTGTCAGCGCTTATCCTTGCCAGCTGCCGCGCACCTCATATCAGCGATGCGATATTTTTGTACCACACAATTGCTCCCAGTCTTAACGTTTGTCGAGTATGTAGACATCTAGTTGCTAGCTATATTCCACTTCTGTATATCCAGTTACCCGGCTAATGTGCACACAGAACCCAAAAGAGCCCCGATTAACTCCTCTCAATACTAGGTAAATCACCACCGGTTCGAGCTCTCAGAGAAGCCCCGAGCCGTTCACCGGGCTGATGGTAGATCCGATGCTGGAAGCGTCACTGGTCGACCGCACATCGGATTGCGTCCCGTCATCGTCCCTGCTGCTGTCCCTGCCATGCCCGTTTGCGACATTTGAGAGTGGAATCTCGAGCCGGCCACCAATATCCTCCTCAGGGCCCCTATTCAGCGCGATATTGACCATGTTCATGGCTTCCTTCAGAATCTCCCCCGTCTCGTCCATGGCCGCTAGGAACCGCGCAAGTTCTTTGCACAGCTCCCAGTCCCCTTCTTGTATGGCTCGGGACAATACTCGCACTGACTGGTCGGTCGACGCCTCCAGTTCCTCCAGGGTGTGTAAGATGATGAGATAGCCCCCCGCTGTCTTCAAGGATCCCCGTTGTAACGATTCTTCAAAGAGTTCCTGTGCTGGCGGTAGGTATGCAAAAAGCGTCTCCCACTGCCGCACCTCGGTTTTGCGTGTGCATCGCAGCACGACGTCGAGGTAGTCCTTGGAGGATGACAGAAGCGACAGCACTCGCGGTAGCACGGCCTCTTCGGGTTTAGGTGACGTCTCGGCTTCCTCGTCCAGGACCCGGTGGAGCAATATCTCCAGCCCATGAGAGAAATACTCCAGGTTTTTGTATTGCTCCGACAGGTTTCCTGCCTCGACCGTCTTGTTCTGGCGCAGATAGAAGCGTAGTACATCTGGAAGCACAAGGTGCGTCTAGCGAGCATTAGTACTTGCGGTAGCCCACAGGGCCATTAATCACTTACCCTGATGGCGAAGTGAAAGAAGGAAAATGTCACATCGCGGCGCTGCACCAGGTCAGACTCCACCCCCAAGATGATGCCCTTCTCCAGAAGAATAGACAGCGGGTAAAAATCAACCGGGACCGAGACGGGCGTCGGCAACTCCGTCCCGTTGTCGCTGGATGCCGCATCCAGTATCTCGTATATGCTGGTCCAAGCCTTGACTTCGGTCCCGTCAAACACCCATAAAGAGTCGCGCAACGCGGGTGGTCCGCTCCTCACTGGCTCTTCGACGGACATTCGGGACACGTTGAGCAGCGGCTGATCCCTCATGCATGCGTGATACTCCACGTTTTGTGCAATGATCCGCATGTCATACTTCAGCTGGCCCTCGTCGTTGAGGGACGGGCTCAGCAACACGAGCTTCCCGTCAACCAGGAAGATGACGGACGCCACAGCCACGTCCTGCGAAGGGTCCCCATCCACAATCTGGCTTTCTGGCAAAATCCAGCTGAGTCCTCGAACTCTAGCAGGCGAACGCACAATGCCGTGGAAAGCAATCTGGCCCACCTGAATCAGGCGCACAGATTCAGCCCAAGGTGTGAAGATGAAGTGGTAGAGGAGATTCTCGTACGTGTAAACGAGCAGAGAATCCTCACCGGATGTAGTCACGAGCACCACAGGTGCCGGGATCTGCTGCGAGTACAGGACCTGCGAGGAGTCCAGCGCGGTCTCGCGTGAGAACAGGCGGAGCTCATAGGTCCTGTTGCTCTCCACAGCGGCAACCAGAATATGCTGATACCAGCACATACCTCCCCTCACTTGAAACTCGTTCTCCATTGACTCGTTAGTAAATGTCTTCCAGCGACCGCTGTTGACGCTATAATGAGCCAGTCCGCGACGGCCGGCCACGGCGACATATCGGCCGTCGGGGGATATGACTGTCTGCCGAATCGGCCACTGATTCAGCAGGTATGTGGGGGGCACCTTGGCCGTGTGCCAAAGGAATGGCTCTGCAGAGATGCTGGTCAGGTCGGGAAGGTCATAGCCTCTGTAAACCATGATCGAGCTCGGTGTTTGCAGAACGGTGCGGAAGACGTTTGCCTCGTTATAGCAGCCCGTGACGGCATTCTTGGCTATCTCGAGGCTCCACACAGCCTCATGCTTGGGCCCGATCAACAGAATCTCGGAGCCTCCGCCAATCCACGAGGCTCCCGTGACCCCGTTGAGCCACTGCTCGCCGTTGCCGCTCGAGATGGCTTTGTCGGCGCCAAAAGTATTGCTCCCGAGCTTGCCAAACATGCTCCACGTCGCCCATCCCTCTTCGAAGCCGGCAAAGAGGCAGTAGCCATCCGGCGAGTAGCTCAAGTTTGTGAAAGCCCCGGTGACCGACGTCGAGACTGGTATTTTTTGGGTGTGGGAGTGCGCAATGTTGCCTGCGTAATCCCTCACCGAGTAGACTTGTATCGTGCCGTCAGAGCACCCCAATGCGATGAGAGAGAACCGAGCGTTTATCACAGCCTTGACGGCACGCCCCTCCGGGCAATGCGGTACATGGAAACAGTGGCCCTTGAAGAGCCGCTTGGGTTCAGCATCGTCGGTTTGATCGGCATCGGGGCGGCTGTGTTGCCGCTGCACCGCATATGCCCGCCCGTCGCTCGTGATCCACGTTGCCAGATTCATCGGGCGGTCGTGTGTCATCTCCGTAATGGAGGCCTTTTTCTCCACCCAGCCCATTCGACTCATAATCTCGGTCCGGGTTTGGTTTCCTGTGCTGTCGGGGGTCCACCGAATGCACTGCACAGCGGCGGGTTTCCTCGTCGCAACCACGAGCTCGTCGTCGAGCGCCAGAGCAGATTCAATGCCTGCGTCGACCTTGATCACCATGCGGAACCGCACACTGACGTCCCGGACGCCGGGCCCCTCCCCGGGTCCCCAGAGAAACTGCTCAGGCCGTAGGCCCGACTGGCCGCCAGCAAGGCTCTGTTTTCGTCGCTGGACATTGTGGTGGTTTGGAAATTGCGGTTTGTAGACGCACGATTCGCCATCGGTCGCTATCGAATAGGTGATGAGGTAGCCTTGGTCGGTTCGAACTACCAGGATGGCAGAATCGGGTCGCAATAGCAGGTCGACATTCTTGCCATATGACTGGAGAGAGGAATCAGACCGCACGACGAGAGCGAGGATGACCGTGGGCTACATCTGTTAGTATATCTTGTCGCGGAATTTGGGGTCACGGTGCCGTACCTTTGTCTGCCAGACAGTAATCGACGTGGCAGTGATGACGGCGAAGAGGTGGCCGGCACGGGCAAGGCGCAGCGCCAGCACGGGGTCCCTCAGTGGCACCTCGCTTGCTTCGGGCCTCTGTGAGTCCCATGGGGTGCTGTCCATGGGGTTGTCATGGTGGTCGACAGACTGTACAGCCGGCGTGATGGGCGTGATGGGCGTGATGGGCGTCGGCGGGGGCTGGAAGTCGACATCATCGTGGCTAGCCACAGAGCCTGGTTTGGCTTCCGACGCTGGCGGCGATTCCGGGTCGGACTCCGAGCGACTTGGGAGACCGTCATGAGAGACGAAGAGGTTCAGGTTCGGAGCTCGACCGCTGCTAGTTGCATATACGCGCGGAGTTCCGATGGGCCAATACATGACGGCAAGGAGCTCCTCAGCAGCCGACCAAGGACGGAGCGCTTCGACGATGGTATCCTGAGTCGCGCTGGCTCAGTCATCTCCAAACATGCGCCGAAGGTACGGGGCTGCCAGCGTCATTGGCGCAACACGATCGCGGCCTGCAACGTGGAGTGTTGTTTGGGTGAGGTGAGGTGCTTTAGGTTCGTCAATGGCATCGTTGGGATGTCTCCCGAGCCCCACTGTCAGCTTGTATTACATAATCTTGACCGCCGTGTAAGTCGTTACACCCTTGAACTGACTTCATCATGAGCGTCATCTGTCTCGGGCTATAATTGGCGCCACAGACCTCGGGTCTCCAGCAATGTTCCTGTTTGGATCGAATTTTGTTCTTGGAGCCGATTTCCTCGGAGAATATTGCAATTGCGGCCCAACAAGAGCAGTCCGAACCAGCCACCTACCATGAACCAGAAGAACAGCAAGGCACTCCTGGTCACTGTGGCTAGGTCTTTCGAAATCAAAGTCGCGTACTCCGTACAATGCGTCTTGTTCCTTTCCGACTTTGACGGTTCGCGAGCGTCAGCAGCGGTTGCTTGGAGACCAGTTGCGCGTCGTACCTATCCCCAGTGGTCTGCCAAAGGCACAGTGCTCTCGCCATCACGAGGTGTCGCGAACAAGACAGAGCTCACCGAGTCCACCCCCACACAAGTTGAGCCGATTGCAAGGGGATTTATCTTTCAGTGACACATCTCCGGCCTGCGCCGTTCCGAGCGGAGACTGTCTCTGTGAAACATAATCCGGTGCACACTGCTGGATATGCTTTTCTCAGGTTAACAACCTAATCGAGGGCTAGTGCATTGGTGGCAACTGGTGGGGTGCAACAACCTAAGGTACCTAGGTGATGCGTTGAGCACCCAACGGTTGAATGTCGAAAGCTTCCTCGCAGCGTCAGCTCGGGGAGTCCCGAATATAGTTGGCCGTTTTGCATCACGAACCCCTCGTTACGAAGGGCAGGCGAGGTGCTGCCGTGAACGATCCGCTGTCGGATACAGGCAGTTGATCGAGGTGGTTGCTGCAGAATGTCGTTCCAGGGCTCGCCCGCTATAATGCCCGTACGTAATGGCGGCCCCTGTGACTGTTGGCCGCAGCCCTCTGACCGCCGCCATCCGCCGCTGATAGGCTCCCGCACGGGCGCTACAGGCACCCGTAGGCTCTGGGGCCGCCCACTGGGGCGCTGGGGGCGCCGCTATCGTGGGGTAATCACGGCTAGGGTCGGGGTGTGGCCGACGCCGGAGCCCGGCACCCGCGTTATCTGGACCGTCTCGGCCCTCCCTCCGACTTTCACTTTCCAACTTACACATCACCCCGACTTGGGCAGTCACACATATTCTGCACTTGCCTCGCTTCGTGTTTCTGGCCCGCGGCGTCACGGGAAAGGTTGTGCACATCCACCACCGTATATCCCATACTCTGTCACGGACTGCACACGCCGGCGTCCTACACCTGCGCAGCTGAACGACCGACTGCCGGATTCGATCCCACGCAGGACGTCTCATTGGCCCAGCGCTCATCCTCCGTCGCCATGCTGCCGGCTACGCAGGCTGCCCATCTCCGGGCTGCCGCACGCCGCGGGGCCGTGCAGGCGGCGGTCCTATATCAGGCACGCCTGATTCACAACAACTCCCATGGCCTTCACAGCGCCGAGGCTGCTCCGACGGCTCGTGCCGCTCACCATGTCAAGCAACATCGGACGTCCGCCATTGACGATGTTCTGGCGCGGAGAGCCAAGGCTGGGAAGCTGGTGGCGGGCATCGCCGCCGCATCGGACAGCGACATGTTCAAGGGGCCCGTAGGTGCATCGCTCATCCTTGGCGGGAGCCGTCGTGCTGACTCGACTGGCGGCAGCAAACGGGCAAGCCAAAGGCGAAGCGCTGGGATAGTAGGTTCCCCAAGACTCCCCGGCCGTGCTCCGCAGCCACTTACACCAGATAGGCCACCTGAGCCACGAGAGTCTGGAGAGAAAGCCGTGCACTCTCAAGCAAGCAGCAAAGCATCTCAAGAAGCCCGGCCTGATTTCTCTCGGCGGCGGCTTGCCATCCAGCGAGCTGTTCCCGTTCGCGGAGCTGGGCATGAAAGTCCCCGTGTCCCCGCGGTTCTCCGAAAAGGACACCCTCGAGCACGGCAAGACGGTCACCATTGGCAAGTATGATGTACGCGACCATGACGGCACGTACGACCTCTCCATCGCCCTCAACTACGGCCAGTCCACCGGTTCCGCTCAGATGATGCGCTTCATCACCGAGCACACCGAGATCGTCTGTAACCCGCCGTATGCCGACTGGCGCGTCTGCCAGACCATCGGCAGCACGGGCGCCCTGGAGCAGGCCCTGAGGATGTTCTGCGACAAGGACCGTGGCGACTCCGTCCTCACAGAGGACTTTAGCTTCTCCACCGCGCTGGAGACGGTCGGGCCACTGGGAATCAAGGTCTTTGGCTCGGCCCTGGATGAGCAGGGCCTGATCCCGGAGGCCATGGATGAGCTCTTGAGTAACTGGGACGCAGAGGCAAGGGGCGCGAGGAAGCCGCATGTTCTGTACACTGTCCCCTCGGGCCAGAACCCCACCGGAGCCACGCAGGGTGCCGAACGGAGAAAGGCCATTTATCGTGTTGCCCAGAAGCACGACCTGTTCATCCTCGAGGACGAGCCTTACTACTTCCTACAGATGCAACCCTACACGGGCCGGAACCAACCTGAAGTCCCTCCCCCCAGCAACGTCGAGGAGTTCATCTCATCCCTGATCCCCTCTCTCGTCAGCATAGACGTCGACGGACGAGTCATGCGCATGGACTCCTTCTCCAAGGTGCTGGTTCCCGGCTCGCGCATGGGCTGGGTGGTCGCGTCGGAGCAGATCATCGAGAGATACCAGCGGCACGCCGAGGTCGCCAGCCAGGGACCCTCCGGCTTATCCCAGGTGATCCTATACAAGCTCCTGGACGAGACTTGGGGCCACGAGGGCTACCTCAGGTGGCTGATGAACCTGCGCCAAGAGTACACGAAGAAGAGGAACGCCCTGCTGGCCGCCTGCGAAGACAACCTGCCACGAGATATTGTGAGCTGGGATCCGCCTGCCGCAGGCATGTTTGTAAGTGGCACACGGGCGCTGCAACGTCAGTCGGTGGCCGTCCCGCTGACTGTGCGCAGATGTGGCTCACGGTGGACTACTCGCAACATCCTCAAGCGGGCACCCGCTCCCGCGAGGAGATTGAAGAGGAGATATTCAACTCGTGCATCGACAGCGGGGTGCTCGTGGCCAGGGGATCTTGGTTCCTGGCAGAAAAGGACAAGCCGCTGCCGGGACTCTACTTCCGCACGACGTTTGCCATGGCCAGCCCGGAGGCCATGAACGAGGCCATCAAGCGGTTCGGCAAGGCGGTGCGCGACAGCTTCGGCAAGCAGTGAGGGGGTGTTTTGTTTTAACTATAGCATGGGTTTCTCCTGAGCTACGTGCGAACGATAGGAGCGAGTCACGTCGTGGCATGGATCGGAGGCGTTGGACGATGAGGTGAAGCTCAACAGGAGTGAATATTCCAACCCAATACATCGACCAAGCATTGCATTCGTGACGGCATTGTTAATATACATTTTGCACATGTGACGGGGGAACCGGCCCCCATCACGACGCGGCCTCGAAAAAGGCGACATGGACGCCCTGGCCGGGCGACAGGACAATGTCGGACTTGAGCATGGGCTCGCCGCCGTCGAGGGCAAACATGTGGCTGTCGAGGCGGCCGAAGCGCTGGAACATGCGGACGAGGACGTAGCTCATCTCGGTGAGGGCGAACTGCTGGCCGATGCAGATGCGCGGGCCGGCGTTGAAGGGGATGTACTCGTGGGGCTTGGGATGCCAGCGGGCCCAGCGCTCGGGGCTGAAGACGCCCGGGTCGGCAAAGTCGTCGGAGACGGGGGGGTAGAGGTCGGCGCGGCGCTGCATGACGAGGGTCGAGTAGGCGACGGGGGTGTCCTTGAGGACGGCCAGGGGCCGGGAGCCGTCGGGCCCGCCGCCGCGAGGCAGGGTGGTGTCGTGGAGGGCGAGGCGGACGTTGAAGGGCACGGCCGGGTAGAGGCGTAGGGTCTCGTTGAGGACGGCCTTGAGGTAGGGCATGTTCTTGAGGTGCTCGTAGGTGGGAGGGCGGTCGGGCCCGACGGTGTCTAGGATCTCGCTGCGTAGGCGAGCGAGGGCGTCGGGGTGGCGGGCGAGCTCGTAGAGGGCCCAGGAGAGGGTGCCAGCGGTGGTGTCGCGGCCGGCGAGCAGCACGGCGATGACCTGGTCGCGGATGACCTTGGGGTCGCGGGTGAAGCGGGCGAGCTCGTGAAGGAACGTGTAGCCGCCGCCAGGCTTGCCGACGTGGTCGTCGCCGGGGGAGCGGGCGAGCTCGGCGGGCGTGAGGCGCAGCGCGCGATCGATGAACCTGTGGACGAAGCCGTTGATGACGCGCAGGCACGCGCGGTAGGCGAACTTGGGCACGATCCAGCGCAGCTTGTTGGTGCGGGTGATGAGGGTCTGGATGCGCTGGACCTCGTTGAAGGCCTCGGCGAACTCCTGCTTGGGGGTGCTGCGCAGCGGGTGTAAGCGACGAGGGCGGGTCGTATATTCTGCGCACGGGGGACGCTCACCTCAGAGACTTGACGTCGGTGCCCAGCAGGAAGTCGGTAGCCACGTCGAGCGTGTACCGGTAGAGCAGGTCCGAGATGTCGATGACGCGCCCGCTGCCCTGCGCCGCGTCCACGGGCTGGCCCTCGCCGTCCAACGGGCCGCCGTTGGCCATGGCGCGGAACAGCGTCTCCATGTGCGACTCGAAGCAATCGAGGTCGCTGACGCGGTCGCGCGTGAACTGCGGCCGGATGAGCTGGCGGCTGCTGTGCCACTGCGCGCCGTCGGTGGTGAAGATGCCGTCGCCGAGGAACTCCTCCCACTCGCGGTGGAAGGGCTCGCCCTTGCCGAAGTCGCCGAACTGCGTGGCCAGCATGGCCTTGACGTTGTCCGGGTCGGCGGTGAAGACGACGCGTTGGCCGGCGACGCGCGCCTCCGTCGTCCAGCGGCCGGCGGCGCCGAAGAAGCCGTCGCGCCAGAGCTCGAGGTTCTTCTGGCGGAGCGTGGAGTGGATGCCCTTGGCTATGAAGTCGAGGCCTGCGCGGGTCAGTCACGGGAAAAGGGGGGGGACAAGGGAAACGCGGGAAAAGGGGGGGACAAGGGAAACGCACCCCATGGCAGGTAGGTCTTGATCGCGACGCCATAGCTGCCCAGGCGCTTGACGCGGCGGTACTCGTCGAGGCGCACGAGGGCGACCCAGAGGAGGTACGCGCAGACGAGGAAGACGGAGACGGCCCTGGCGGAGGCGTGCTCCAGCAGCGTCTCGACGAGGCCCATGGCGGCGGGCGCGGGTGGTGAAGCGGTCGGGTATGCTCCGTGGGTGTAAGCGGCTATGCCTCGACGTCTATTCGGCGAGTGCCCGGGGCAGATCCAGATTCCGGGGAAGAGCAGATATATAGTTCCCGTGGGGGGGGTGTGCCAGATCCCCAGACGGGAGGCTTGCCAAGGCAGACGAGTCCGTCCGGGCGCCCGCTAGTTCCCCTCCGCCGAATCCACCGGGGTCCGAAACGTGGGTTGCGTTGGTCTGCGTTTTCCCTTCTCCTTCAGCCGTTTCTGCTTCTGCATCGCCAAAGGGGGGGGGGAGTGCGGGCACGCAGCGGACGGACGGCGCACCCCGCAACCCCGACCTCGGATGAGCCGAGGCGCGGTGCCAGGACTCGACGAGCGTCCGCTTTGGCTCCAGGGCGGGGTACTCGTACGAGATGGCTTCGACTGGTTCGGCCCTGGGCATAGCGAATCATGCTTCTCGCCGAGACAGAGTGCCGAGGACCAAGGCAGGGCGATGGCTGATGAGTCGAGCCGTCCTCCACCGGCGCCGAGCACGACGCAGGGACAGCGCACGCGGCCCGATGGCCGCCCGCAGCGGCATCAGCCGCCGGGGTAGGAGAATAGCGTTCCTGCGAAAAGCCCGTCTGGCCCTGTCGCGGCGCGGCGCAGCCAGGCGAGCACTCACTCAACGCGCACTCGTGCATACTCGTACTCGTACTCGCACCCGGCTGAGGCTCGTCTCCCCTCCCGGCGCCGCGTGGCTCCACCAAAAAGTCGGCCCCGCGGCCCAACCTGGCGCTCCGCCTGCCCAACGTCGCTCCGCCCCGGCGCCGATGCCGACATCACGCAATCGACCCGGGGCCGTGAATCTCGGGGGGCCCCGACCGGGCGCGTCACGACACCGATGGCCTTTGTGCCTCTCTCCATTGGTCCGTGTCTGCTGCCTCTAGCAGCATTTCGTTGTACTCTTTCGCTCTTCAAGCTAACCATCTACACATATACTCCGCACACGTGAATGCCCACGGTCTGTTGTTCCCCTACGCGGCCTGCGCGCACTCCGTCGCGTTGCCCTGCGTGCAGAATATCATCTGCACCGGCATCGCGCCCACGCCGCGCGCCACCATCCGCTCCCGGAACTCGGCCAGCCGCGGCGCCGCGTCGTACTGGCTGCGGTTCTGCCCCGACGCGTCCTGCCGGCCCGACCAGAGCACCTCGCCCGCGGCGCTCGCCCGCGGCCAGAGGATGCTGTCCAGGTTCGTCTCGTCAACCATCTCGCTCCAGACGGCCACCTCGCCGCCGAGCACCTGCTTGGCCGCCTCCGGGGACAGCCCGGCCACCGGGTCGTGCGCGTACGCCAGCCGCCAGCTCTTGGCCGGGCCGCACCAGTCGTTGAACGGGTAGAACGAGTTGAAGGCCGCCCCGTTGTCGAAGTTGAGCCACTGGCCGCGGCCGCAGTCGAGATACTGCAGTCTCCGTCAGCACTTCACCTTTGTCTGTCTGTCGGCCATCGGACTCACCCAGAAGTTGTAGTTGCTGTCGACGACCTTGTGGCCCGCGTCCGCCAGCTTCTTGACCGCGCCGTTGCCCAGCCACGACTGGACCACCACGTCCTGGCCCAGCGTCATGTTCCAGTCCGTAACCATCTCCTCCCACACAAACGGCGTCAGTCCGGCCTCGCGGACCTTGCCGTGCGCGTGGTCCATGAACTTCTGCAGCAGCGGCGCAATCACCTCGGTCGCGTTCGAGCCGACGCCCGGGTCGAGCGCCGAGTCGTTCTTGTTGAGCTCGTCACCGCCCGTGTGGAAGTAGGCCGTGTACGGCGCGATGCGCGGCAGCAGGTCGGCGAACAGCGTGTCGACAAAGTCGTACACCTTGCTCGTGTTCATCCTGAACGCGCCGCACGGGGGCTCGGCGCAGTACCACTCGTACGGCTTCGCGTCGTAGGCAACGACGAGGTCGCTGTAGGCCAGCTCGACCACGCCAATGTGGCCGGGCATGTCGATCTCCACGACGACCTCGACGCCGCGGTGCGCGCCGTACTCGTAGATGCCCGCGAGGTCGGCCGGCGAGTACGAGAGGCCCTTTCGGTACGCGCCCTTCGCCGCCAGGTCCGGCAGGGCTGGGATCTCGAGCGGCCACGACTGCGAGTCGGTCATGTGCAGGTGCAGGCGGTTCATCTTGTTCCACGCCATGGCGTCGATGGTCCTCTTGATGGCGTCGACCTCGAACCACATGCGCGCCACGTCCATCAGGACGCCGCGGTGCGGGAACTTGGGCGCGTCCTCGATGGACACGGGCGCGTGGGGCGTGTACCAAAAGTCCCCCGTGCTGTGCTTGAAGAAGAGCTGGACAAACGACTCGAGCCCGTGGAGGCAGCCGGTCGACGACTTGCACTGGATCTTGACGGTGCCGTCCTCGGCCACGTTCAGCGAGTACGACTCGTCGACGTCGCCGGCCAGCGGCTTGAAGACCTTGGGGTCGTCCTTTTCGGTCTGCGTAATGTCAATGCACTTGATCCACTTCTTTTCGCCGCCGCACAAATTCGGCTCAAAGTCTGAGTTGCGAGGGCGCAGCTTCCAGGGCACGAAGTTGTTCTGGAAGATCCCCTGGAAGGCCCGGGAGACGCCCGACTGGACAATGACCTTGCTGTTGAACTGAGCCCCGGGGGGCGGCTTGTATCCGGGAGTGTACTGGAGCTGCTCCGTCACTCTAGTCTCAGCATCCTGCACAGAAAGGGGGTCATTGGGCGCGGGCGGAGTCCAGCGTACATCTTGTCCATTGTAGGTGATGTTGACCCGCGGGTCAATGAAGAAGACGTCGTGGCCTGACGACATCTTGGTGGGAGCCGGCCAGAGGGCGTTGGCCGGGCTCAGCGCGAGCGCCACAGCCACGAGGGCTGCTTTGAAATGCATGATAAGCGGGAGCGAGTTTCAGGAAGAATAATGAGTTGATGGGAGAGCCGGGTTGGAGGCGGTGGCGAGCCCTATCTAAATAGACAACAGGCGGCCGCTGCTACCACTCTGCAGCAGAAGCTCGGTTGGGTTTGTCCGCAACTGCTGACGCAGCGGCGGCGCGTGGAGCGGCCCCTTGAGAGACGAGCCGTCTTCTATGTCCCAAAGGATTCTATGTCCCACAGGACAGAAAGGAAGCGTTGGTCGTTGCACGCCCGTGCCCAGGGTGCACTGCAGGGTGCGGGTTCCCGTCACCGATGGGCGTCTCGATCGGACGAAACAGCGGCCAGGTGCGACTTGATCCGGGGAAGCCGAGCTGATGTTTCTGGTCTACGATGCCGCGGCGGCTGGACGAGCAGCAGACGCGCGTGAACGAATGATGGCGACGTTGCGTGCCGTCAGACACTGCTGTTGGTTCTCGGGGACCTCGCCGGCCGAGAACCGTGCCCTCTGCGCCTTGCATGCAATGCAGTTGGGCCTATCTGCAAATACATATGCGTGAAATACTGAAACAAATGCCGCTCAGAGACAGAGAATCGCCAGATCATGCTTCAAGGTTGGGGCGGTCGATGCAGGTCCGCAGTCGCCAAGCTTGCCGTGGGGTCGATATTAAGGGATCGACGCTGGCATTCAACTGCATGTCTCGGGCACAGCAGCTGCCGTCCGCATGCGCTGGCGAGGATCGGGGCTCGAAACTGGACATAGCAGTGGCCGAGAGCAGTGCAGTCACGTCGACCAAGGCAACGCGCATGGCGTCGTGGCTGGATCGTCAATTCTCGCCTCGCCTGCTGGGAGGAGTCGTTTGCAAACGTCGTGCCGAGTCCGGCTCCCGGCAGTCCCCCCAATACAGAGGCCCCGGCCAATCGCCAGCGGCCTGACGCTGGGCGCCTTGGGGGCTTCGAAAAGTTGGGGTCTCCAGAAACATCCGATGTGCCCATGGATGGCTGACGGATTCAAGAGGAATGAGTGTACGAAGTAGCAGTAACGAGCTGTTGATATCGTGGTACAGGGTAGCTGGCTGCCCACAGATATGTCCACGACACGCCGCCGCCTTCCACGGTGTCGACGAGGTGCTATTCTTCCCGGTTCGGCCAAGATATGTACGAGTAGTACGAGCATTCCATACTTGAAAGCGAAATATGCCCATTCTGCTGCTAAGGTTGCTCGTCTGTTCCCCAGACATCCAATTGCACTTCGGCTGGTGTACAAAGTACTCTGTACGAAGATCAGCGGCTGACTAACCTCGGATCCACATACTCGCAACGACAGGCACGTGATTCAGTGCGCACCGCTTCTGACGCAACAACAGAAGCTTGATAATCACGGTCCCTGCGTATGTAGTCCGTAGAGAGTTCTAGATTCGATCGGTTCGCCAAGATACACCATTGTTTGTCGCTGAATGGATGAACTCGGCATTTTGCAAGCTGACAAAGATGCCTTTGTGCGATCGCCAGTCCACCAGTACCAGCAGGAACATCACGTGATACCCGGGGGACCCATTCTTCTTACTTCGCTATCTCTCAGACAAGCCTTTCGGCTGTCCGTCCGCTCAACCACACTCCAAAACTCGCCATCGCCGCTTCGTGATACCGTCTGCTATCACCACGGCCCGTCGCGCACCTCTCATTCTCGGGCCTATACGAGCATCTCCCTAAGGCGAGCACTTCTCTGACGCGACGAGTCTTGCCGGCCGAGGTCAGCAACGCGTTTGGAGGGACAGCAGACGACGACGCCACGGCCGAAGCGCAGCGAAAAACGCCCTCGCGCCACCACCTCATCGCGACCGCCATCGCACCGCAGCCAAAATGGCCGTCGAGATCAACATGGACACGCCTCTGGCGGATGCGCTCAACGCCGCGATCCTGCCCAAGCTTGCCGAGGTGGGCTGGGGATCGGGAGGTTCCGACGACAGCGGCCTCGCGGAATACATTATCCTCATGCTGGTCAACGGAAAGACGCAGGAGCAGATAGCGGCCGAACTCTCTGGAGAGCTGCTGAGCTTGCCGTCGGATGATCCCGTCGTGCTCGAGTTCTCGAAATGGCTATTCGAGCAAATCGACGTCATCAACGCGCAGCTAAACGGTGGCCAGTCCGCGGGCGGCGAAGCCATGGCTGACGCATCGCAAGAGGGAGAATTCTCCACGGAGATGGACACTGATATGAATGCCAACGACGTCTCCGAACTGAATGCGTGAGTACTCCCGGTCAAGGTCGCTCCGTACCGCCCGCTAACTTGCCCAAGACCAACCGGCCCTCGCTCGATGCGAAATGGAACCTTCCGCGGCGGGCGAGACAAGCGCATGCTGGGACACATGCACAAGGCCATGGATCGGACCACCGACGGCGCCCTGCATCGAACCCGCGGCAACGACAGAATCAACACCCATGGCCGCGCTCCGCCGACAGGCCCGAGGACCGGGCCGGGCCGGCTGCCACGACACAACAACAACCGCGCCGCGGGCATCCAGGCTGGCCTGGCCGCAGGCGGACCGCAGGGGCCTGCGTGGATGATGCAGGGACAGCAGCCCAACCAGATGGAGCTCATGGCCATACTCGAGCAGCAAAACCAGATGATGTATACGCTCTCGCAGCAGCTGATCAATGGCGGCGGGCCCAACAACGGTGGATATGGACAGCAACGGCGGGGCAAGTCCCTGTTTGACAGAGTTTCGGATCCCCACCACAAGAACAACTTCCGCAAGGGAGGGCAAAGTCACCAACCCAACGCCGACGCAGAGGGAGTCAAGGCGGAAGAGGGGGCGGATGGCGACGACGTCGACATGTCGGGCGGGAAGCGTGAGCCTCTCAACCCTGACGAGAGCGTCTGCAAGTACAACCTGAGATGCACCAACAAGGGCTGCAAGTTCGCGCACCAGTCGCCTGCCGCACCCCCAGGAACGTCCGTCGACGTGAGCGACACGTGCACCTTCGGAGCCGCTTGCAAGAACAGGAAATGCGTCGGACGGCACCCGTCGCCCGCGCAGAGGCTCGCGCACCAGAGCGAGCAGGATTGCAAGTTCTTCCCCAACTGCCAGAACCCGCAGTGCCCGTTCAAGCACCCGTCAATGCCCATCTGCCGAAACGGGACGGGCTGCACGACGCCGAGCTGCAAGTTCACCCACGTCAAGACCAAGTGCAAGTTCAACCCTTGCCTCAACCCCAAGTGCGTGTTTGCGCACGAAGAGGGCCAGCAGGGAGGCTTCAGGGACAAGGTCTGGACGGCCGAGGGCGAACACGTCAGCGAGAGGAAGTTTGTGGACGAGGCTGCCGGCGTGGAGCAGGTCCAGCCCGAGGAGGAGCGCATGACGATGGACCAGGCAGCGGTGGACGCCGAAGTCATTGGTTGAGGGCAGGAATGAATTGCTCGAGTCGAGAGAGCCGAGGCGGGCAACAGTCACTCTGCCCACGATCCGACCGGACGACGCGCGGAACAGTCATTATTTGAAGGCCATGTATAATATATTATTCCATGTATTTTTGTTACGAGGGCTGGGCATGAAAGGCGTTGGGGGTGGTAGGACCTCGAGGGGCGACGACGACATACTATGCAAAAATCGTCGTGGGCGAGGTAATTGGCGACGAGGTCCGACGGCTCCGGAGGATGAGCCCGGCGGGGGAAATGGCAGATTGTTACCCTGTCGCCGTCTACAGAAGAAGCCGTCTTGTACGTGCCGTGTGATGTTGATATTCGTGAGAACAAAGTACTTTATATGCATGCACTTGGTGGTCTGAGCTGCACGGCGCTGTGGAGTACAACAGGCTCGGATGTGGCGTGACCCGCCCCGACGAGTGCCACTACTAGGGAGCTTCATACACTGACGTCGGCGCGCCCAGATTCAACCTCTTACCACCAAGCCATGAGCAATTGAACCACGACATGGGATGCAGGCACGCAGAGGATGCTGCGATTGGCTTGCTGAGGCTCGCAGCGACCAGCAGAAGCACGGCTAGAACCCGCGCAACGAATGGCGCTCACCTGCGACGACACCTGAGCGCCAGCGGCCTCGGCCGACGACGTGTCCTGCGCGAGCCGACGGCTCCGACCTGCACCGGCCGACGACGGGCGTACGCGACGCAGAGCGACAGCGGGCGGATAGCGGTCGTCGGCGGAGGGCTCACAGGTCTGACGACGGCGTACTACCTGGCCAAGCAGCTGCCGGCGTCGGCCAGGATCACGCTGTACGAGGGCAGCGACCGCCTGGGCGGATGGATCAGGACCGACCGCGTGCCCGTCGACGTGGGCGGGACGCGCGGGACCGTCAGCTTCGAGCGAGGCCCGAGGACGCTGTCGTCGCTGCACCTGAGCACCTGGCGATTCGACGACCTGGTGCTGTATGACCTGGCGCTCGACCTCGGCCTCAAGATCGCGACGCCGCCCGACAAGCCGCGCTACATCTTCTACCCGGACCACCTCGTCGCGCTACCGCCCGCCGCCAGCATCGGCGAGTTCGTCCGCGAGCCCCTCTTCCTCGAGTCCTTCTGGGCCGGCCTGGGCTTCCTCATCCGCCGCATGCGCACGCGCGCCGTGCCCCTGCGGGACATGTCCGTCGCCGAGTGGCTGCGCGACGTGAGCATGAGCCGCAGCGTGGCCGACAACTTCGCGTCCGCCATGATCCACGGCATCTACGGCGGCGACGTCGACAAGCTCAGCGCGCGCAGCGTCTTCGACCGCCTGTACTGGGCCTACTACCTGCCCAACATGGGGCCCGGCGTGCGCCAGATGACGGCGCGCGAGCAGGCGCTCATGAGCGCGCTGTCGCGGGACCCGGAGATCCGCAGGCTGGCGCTGAAGCCCAAGGGCTCGCTGCTGCACTTTGGCGCCGCGGGCATGGAGAGCCTGACGGCGGCGCTGGCCGACGCGCTCGAGGCACAGCCCAACGTCGAGATCAAGAAGGGGAGCCCCGTCGGCAGCATCAGCTACGACGAGGAGGCGCAGAAAGTCGAGGCAAGCAGCAGACGACGACCGACGTCTACCGTGTGTCACACGGGAGCACTAACAGAGCATCGCAGATCACCACCACCGCCGGCTCGGCTGGACAGCAGCAGCCGCCTGCCCCCGAGGCCTACGACAGGGTCATCGCCACCGTCTCCAGCCAGGACCTCGCGCGCGCCACCGGCGACAAGCTCCCCAGCCTCGCCGAGACGCACTCCGTGTCCATCATGACGGTCAACATCTGGTACCCGCGCAGGGACATCAAGCCCCCCGGCTTCGGCTACCTCATCCCGCGCTCCGTCACGCGCGAGAACAACCCCGAGCGCGCCCTCGGCGTCTTCTTCGACTCGGACGTGGCCGCGCCCGGCGGCGACGAGCCCCCCGGCACCAAGCTCTTCGTCCTCCTCGGCGGCCACTACTACGACTCGGGCCCGCCGCCGCCCGACGAGGCCGCCGCCGTCGAGCAGGCCAAGGCGCTCCTCGAGCGCCAGCTCGGCATCCCGCGCGACAGCCCCTGCTTCGCCATGGCCCGCCTCGCCCGGGACTGCATCCCCCAGCACTTTGTCGGCCACCACGACCGCATGATGCAGGCCGACCAGGAGCTGCGCGACGCCTTCGCCGGCCGCCTCGCCGTCGCCGGCGGCTCGTACTCCAGGATCGGCGCCATGGCCGCCATCCGCGCCGGCTACGACGTCGCCCGCCAGACCACCGCCGCTGGCAGGGACGGCTGGTTCACCACGGGGCTGGAGCACCTCGAGTTCCCCGAGCCCTTTGTCGGCGTGCCGCTGGCCAAGATCCCCGTCCGGAGGTTCAAGCAGCTGGGGTAGCCCCCGCCGTCGTATTAGACGGGGGCAGGGGCCAGGAAAAAAGTATCGAAAATGGCGTCGATTTGGTTCTGTCCCGACGTGCAGGGTCATCACGGAGTCTAGAAATGTACGAGGCGTATGTACGACGTAAACAAGTTCAAGTCAAACCATCGAGCTGGGCCCCATCATGTAGTGTTCAACCCCCCTCCCGATTGGGGTTTCTGTATTTCAGGTATCATTAATGCACACATACATACATACAGACGCTGGACACCACTGCGCGCCCTCGCGCTCCGCGGCATAACCACCCGCTTTTTGTGCCCCGAGCCCTCGCCGAGCCGTGCCCAGAATGAGGTAGGTACCCCCTTTCACACGCAGCTTCATCCTGCGCGCCGCGTTTAGTCCAGGACCACGACGTCGCGGGCCCCGGCTTGGCCCTGGCCCTGCTGCTTCTTCTGCGGACTGCCCGTCGCATCCGTCTCGACGGCGCCCCGGATGGCGTCGTCGACAGCGAGCAGCATGCCCACCACGCCGTTGTTGGGCCTCCCCGCCGCGCCCGTCGCGAGGCCCAGCCAGTCCTCGCCCCTGGTGGCCCAGATCGGCTTGAGGACCTTGCTGAACTCGTCTTCCGGCGTGGCGTCGGCGCCCGCGTCGGAGCGGCAGACGTGCCACCACGCCTCGCCCCGCCGCGGCTTCATGCGCACCTCGAGCGCGACGTGCTTCTTGATCTGCTTCTTGCCCTGCAATGCGGTAATGCTATAGCCGATGGTTATCCACGCAATCGTCTTCATCGAGAACTCGAGCCGTCCGCGCTTCTCCGCCTGCAGCTTCGCCCACCTCGACTCCATCTCGTCGATGGCCTTGAGAGCAGGGAGCGAAGCTGGCAGCCACGCCATCAGCGCCCCGATGCCGCCATCGCTATTGACTAGCCTTCTCATGAGATCGACGACGCGGAGGTGGGGATTACCCGCCTCGATTTCGATGTCGGTGTCGTCCTTGGAAAGATCCAGCACCACGCGCCACCGCTTCGGCGTCTGGCTCTCGCCTTGGCCGTCCCCCTCCTCCTGCTTTAGTTTCTCGCCGTAGCAGAATGTGACTTGTTTCAGCGTCACGGACTCGCTGGTAATGGTTCCGTTCGCGTTCTCGAGAGCCTCGAAGAAGTTGACGAACCGGTCAATCGCCTTGATTCGATATTTGAGGGCCTCTAGTACCGGCTTGCCCACAGGCCTCCGTATTCGCAACGAGAAGTCGCCTCTGTGTGGGTTGTACGAGACGTCGCGGTCCACCGTGTTTTTCAAGGCTTCAAACGTTGCGGGTCTTTGAACCTTGATGATGGCGTCAGATATACAGATGAGCTCATTTGCCAGAGTACCATCCTCTCTCGTCTCATCGGCCGACTTCGACATGGACTGGATGCCCTTGAAGTTGATTGTGACGATGTTGTCTGCCCACGCCTGTTTAGGCGTCAGGGCCGTCCCGGTGTACTTCTGCATGAGCGAGAACAGCTCGATATTTTCGGTCGTGAGGTCGCCGTCAGAGGAGCCTCCGTCTGTCCCGTTCTCGGACCTGCTGGATACCATCGCGGGAAACAAGTCGGACAGCGAGATCTCAGTTGATGGTAGCCGGACCTGTTGCGGCAGAGACACATCCATGTTGTCGCTCGACTTGCCCTTAATCCTCTGTCGATGCAGCTCGCGCATGTCAACCGATTGCGTTATGAGGCCTGTCGCAAACAAGGCCAGGTTGTTCCAGAAAGCCTCGGACTGGTCAGAACAGCCCTTGTTGAGCGGTAACTGGGATTTAAACTTGACAGGGCGGGTCGTCTCGTCGCGATTCCTGCAATATACGTTAATACTCGTCGAAAGTGTTGCCGGCAAGGGCACAAACGCTTCGAGGAGCCACCATTCGTCCCCGCCAAGGCTCAAGAACACCGCCACGAACCAGTTCGCCCCCCAGCCGTCTTTCTGGAGCCAGATGGCACGGGTCCATTCGCGAAGCTTGGTCACCGACCGCATTTCTTCCAGGTTCAGAGGTGACTTGCGCGCCAGCCAGCCCATGCAGCTTCCTCGCCTGATGATCTCGTCCTCCATCAGTGCGCACCGAACATTCTCCAGGCAAGCCGCGCCATCCTCTGCGGCATTCTTGCCGTTGTTCATCTGGTGTTCGTATTGTATCGTGAACCTCGAATGCGGCTTGAGGGCAAACACGCCAGTCATAGGCTCCAACAACAACGTAGCCTGGCTGCGGTATCCAACTTGCATCGCTAAGCGCGAAGCTGCCGGGTCTGACCTGGAAACGTCTAAAATCATGCTAGCCTCCCGGGGTTTGAACCGTGCAGCTGTCAGCAGCTTGTCGTGTATGCTCGTCAAGATTATCGCGATGTGTCGGTCGACAACATCCGTCAGGAGGGCCTCTGTTGAAAGATTCTTGACGTCCAATTCAATTTTCACGTCTTTCATCTCCTTGTTGTCGCGGTACCACTTCGCTACAAGGAAACTTGATGACTTGGGGTCTGTCTTGCCGTTTGGCTTGCGGCCGCTGTTTACGGCCAGCAAAATCCAGTTCTTGGTTCCTGTTATCGCGGTTCGGGAGGTCCAGTATTGGATGGCCAATGCTCGGTTCAGTGGCTCGACCATCAGAGTTCCCGTCCAGGAGCTTCTGCTCAGCTGAAGCGCCTGACGCTTCAGTTCGTTGATCTTGCATGTCAGAACAAACTCGTGCAGGAACTGGTAGCACCCCGCCAAGCCATCTTTGCCAAGTGCCTCGTTGACACAGCCTTCCAAGTATGTCCTCAAGGAGTCGGAGAGAGACGCTGCCGACGGGGTGAATGCATATCGGAAGTCGATGAACCAAAACTGCTTCTCGAAATCCTCATCTGCAATCGTCAGGTCAACCTCGAACTCGCCATCAACCTTGAACGTCACTCGTCCCGACCCAATCTCATAGTCCCGGAACTGGTACGGGATTTTGTCGTAGTCTTCTAGGTTCAGCCTCAGAGACAGCAGCGTGTTTAGGTCGTTCATCCATTTCAGCTGCTCGTCCGGCGTCAAGGGGGGCGGGTCTATGTAATTGAGCTACGAGAAAGGTGTTAGAATTGCGTCCTCCCAAGATTCATACAGCCCAGGAAAACTTACGTCGGGCATCCATGGCGCAGTTCCTGTGGACAGAACTTGCAAAGCCGTCTTCAAATCGGGGCTCGGCATCCGCGCGAATGCCAAGTCCCGTTTGACATTGACGATGTCGTCGAGAGATGCATCGTACAGTATTCTCTGTTGGTCGACGTGAAACTTGAGATCGATGAGTTTGCTGACCATCTCAGATTTCCTGCTCCATTCCGTGATAACCAGTGCCTTGAGCCACTTCCCGTGCATGTCCTGGGCGAAGCTTGTCAAGCTCCCTTTCTTTCGCAGATTGTCGCTTGAACTGTCATCCGGGCCGCCAGACGTGTACGACGGAGTTCCATTAGCAGCGGCTGCCGGAACTGGCATCTTGGCTAGCTCTGCGATCTTGTCCTGGAGCGAGTTGTGTGTCACTTGCGCCAGTCGGGTGAGCAAGAGGGATAGCGGAATGAACCCTTCCGTGATGTGCCTGATCTCGTCCGGGAGGTCGTTCATTCTCGAGCGTGATTCGGTCGACGGCCCGCCGGCTTGCAGAGGGGACTGGCGAGAGCGTTCCACGGCCATTCCGCCAACCTCACCACCATTGACTCCACCATTGTCGTTCGAAGTGGCGGGAGCCTTGCCCTTGTCTGGCGCACCCCCCTGGCCACCGACGACGCTCGTCCCATTCACTCCATTGACTGCGGGATCCCTATCATGATCGGTGCGTGTGCCATTCTGGCCTGCCGGCTCCATGCTGACGATGCCGGGCATTTACTCCTCCGCGAGAGTCCACGCACGTCGTGTCCCCCAGAACTCGATGACCGCAGCCCCACAGCCCCAGACGGCGCAACGGTCGTGTCTCGTGGTTTGCTTTCAGATGCCCTGGGTGGTCATGGGTATGTATGTAGAATCGTATCTACGGGCGAGGCAAAGGGCGCATGGCAATGCGTCTCGTCCACACCGAGCTACCAACCGAGGCGCGTGCACGACCCGCATGTAGGTCGAACGAGCGCCTAGTCGCTTCTGGCGCGTGGTTCGCCCTCTTCTCCAGAGAGGCCTCCTGAACCTTCGTGTCAACAGCGGGCGGGCGCAGGATCGGGGAACAGGCTCGACGACGCAGGGCCGTCCAAGGGTGGAAGGCTGGCGCCCGTCGTGCGACGGGCGTAACGCGACAGGATCGACTCGATAATTCGGGTTCCGTGCCGAGTGCGCGATGACAGCGACCGCCGATATGTCGATGCTGAATGAATGCTTGGGCGATGCGCCGGCGCGCGAGCGTAGAAGGGCGAGCGGTTGCGGAGGTGGTGATGCGAAGAGCCCTGCTCAATCAGCCTGGATTGCTATTGTAGCGGGAGCCGCCTCGGAGACGCTCGGGTCATGTGAGGCTGGCGTGCACGGACCACCCTTACTGCGGAACCTTAGCTAAGCAGTTCATAGCACTAGACACGTCATAGCAAACCAAGAAACGTGAACTTTGAACCAAACGAGCCGCAAATGCTCAAGCTTAGAAACCTTTGTTGCGCCAAACTACCACAAGCTGACATTGAAATACTCATGTTCTATATATTCGTTCCGGTTTCTCGTCAAGCGGCTCATTCCTCACTTTTCGTCGGCTCACAAGAGGTGCTCAACTCTGCATCTCGAGGCCTCCCTGTTTTTCCAGTCCCGTATGAATCACCTGGATCTCTCCAACATTATCATCACGCGCCACCAGCTGCCCTGGCAGCATTTCCAGAAGGTAGAATTAA
Source organism: Tolypocladium nubicola (assembly GCA_024340505.1). Taxonomy (NCBI): domain Eukaryota; kingdom Fungi; phylum Ascomycota; class Sordariomycetes; order Hypocreales; family Ophiocordycipitaceae; genus Tolypocladium; species Tolypocladium nubicola. Next base: position 42,150 of record JALHCA010000098.1, read on the forward strand.
CTACAAGAGCGGTCAGCTAATTGGTCCGCCTGGGGCGCTCAGGCATGGTACAAACATGTGCAGCATTGGCGGCGACAACTTACAACTTGTTGGGAGGAGTGGCCGCAGTTGTCGGCCACTGGTAGCCAGCAGCGTCGCTGAACTTGTAGCCGTAGGAAGCAGTGAAGTCGTCCAGAACGGCGGGGCCGCGAGAACCTGTCGCAAACAGTGAGTGAATGATGCCTTGCGCGGGTACGAGTGTACCTACCATAGGGGTACTCCATGGGAATGATTTCCTTGTTGTCGTCGAGGTAGTGGAGGAGCGGCGTGAAAACGCGCCAGCTTGCGTCGAGCTCGTCGTCACGCACAAAGTTGGAGTGGTCGCCCTTGAGGCAGTCGAGCACCAGGGACTCGTATGCCTCCGGAATCTTGAGGTCCGAAAATCGTCGTCGGTAGGTGAGGTCGAGCTCGGTGACGACGGTCTGCATGCTCAGGCCAGGCAGCTTGGAGTTCATCTTGATGTAGACACTCTCGTTGGGCTGAATGCGCATAACAAGCTCGTTCCGTGGAATGTCCTTGAAGATGCCAGAGGTAACGTCCTTGAACTGGATCCGAATCTCGGTCTTCTGCTCATTAAGCGCCTTGCCCGCCTTCATGATGAAGGGCACGCCGTCCCAGCGCTCATTCTTAATGTACGCGACGAGGGCGCAGAACGTCGGGCACCTTGAGTCCTTGGGAACAGTGTCATCCTCCTTGTACGAGGGTTTGCTGCCGTCGAGAGACTTTCCGTATTGGCCGATAATGACGTTCTTGGGTTCGATGGCGGGAATAGCACGGAGCACGCGGACCTTTTCGTCGCGGATGTCCTCAGAGTCGAATGAGATGGGTCGCTCCATGGCGAGAAGGGTGAGAACCTGCAGCAGATGGTTCTGCATGACGTCCCGAATGATGCCAAACTCGTCAAAGTATCCTCCACGACCCTCTGTGCCAAAGGGCTCCTTGAAGGTGATCTGCACGTTGTCGATGTGGTGGCGGTTCCATGTTGCGCCCAAGAACGAGTTGCCGAATCGCAGGATCAGGATGTTCTTGACCATTTCCTTGCCAAGATAGTGGTCGATACGGAACAGCTCCTCCTCCTTCCAGTCAGGCTCAAGCGACTTTTGGAGCTCACGGGAGCTGGCGAGGTCCTTGCCAAACGGTTTCTCGACCTTGACAGCCCAGTCAGCACGCGAGGGATAAGGGTAAAAAGACTGCACTCACAATGACTCGGGCAATGCCCTTTTCGGGGTAGCAGCACTTCTTCAGGTGCTGGGAAACGATGGTAAAGACGCTGGGGGGCAAGGCCATGTAGAACAACCGGTGAGTCTCCGGCCGCCCCTTTTCCAACTCCTCTAGATGCTTGTTGAGGACCTCGAAGGACTCATCCTTGTCGTACTGGCCGGAGATGTAGGAGCAGAGTCCACAAAAGTCCTCGAGCTGCTGCTCAATCTCCTTGGTGGGGGTCTTCATGTAGGACTTGATCCGTCGTAGGTACTCCCCGTGGTCCATCTTGGTGCGCGCATATCCGACGATTTTGACGTCCTTGGGCAGGAATTGGTTCCGATACTGCACATTGTTAGGTCGCGTATCCCAATCGAGGGCAGGCACCCAATGGGCGAATGTTTGCTCACCAGTCCAAAGAGCGCGGGGTACTGTCGAGAGGCACAAAGTTAGCGCAAGGCTTGTGTGGACGGTATGCTGACTGAAGCTCTCACCGTCTTCTTCTTGGCCAGATCGCCCGAGGCGCCGAGCACGACAATCGTCGTGTTCTCCTTCAGCTCCATGGCGCTACTTGATCGGTCTTGTCAGCATGTTGCGCTGGAGGAGGCGGCGGCGGCACAGCTCGCGACGTCGAGGGACAGGCTGTCCATCCCCGCCGGAATCCGAGCTTGCCCAGCATGGTGGGGTAGCAAAGGCACATACGTTCCCTGGGTCTGCTCCATGGCGACAGTAGCCAGATCGCACTGGGCGCGAGAATCGACTTCTTAATCGTAGGGAGCCTGCGGCAGTTTCGTCGCAGCAGGAAGCAGTCGCGGGCGTAGGCGTAAAGCAAAAGGTGAGGTAATACGGTATGGATGGTACGGAAAGACGGGTGTTGGGAGGCGTCCCCGGAAGAGCTGGGACGGTTTATTAATGACGGAGGAGACGACTAAGCAAAATCTATGGGACAAAGGCGGGCGACGGCTCGAGGGGTTGTGATGCGGCGTCCAGGCAGCTTCAGGCTACTCTCCTCCGCCCCCACCCACTGTCGCTCGGAGACTGCTCGCTGAAGGGAGGGTGGAGACTCCCAGCACTGAGAAGGGCGGGGTTCGCGAGGCACTCAGCATGACAATGAGACCAGGACCTGATTCCTGATCAACTCAACGGCTGGTTGATGGCGCTGCGGAATGCAATCCTGCGCCGCGGAAACAGAGGCTCTCGCAGTTGATTGCTCGATGCGCAGGATGCTGCAAGTGCTTAATCACCCTGCGTTCCAGACGGTAGCTGCCCTTGCCGCGGCCTCCCGGGCCGTTTGCGAACCTGGTCGTCTTCGTACCGATACTGCTTCGGGTGTTACAGAGGCCGTGGTGCTGCTGCGAGCCCGGAGCTTCCACCCCCACTCTGCTGGCTTGTTGCGGTCCACAGATGCATCTCATCAATCTCGCCGGCCCTGTGACTCCATAGATAGTTGGATATGGACGGCTGATAGGCAGGAGCAGGTCATCCCCTTTGTCAGCGCTTCTAACAACACCCTCGCGAGCAGTTGTAATGCCTTGATAGAAGTCCACGTTCTACATAGCTCGAGCAAAGACTCCGAGACTGCTCACCTGCACTCTCAATATTCCAACCGCTGTCAGAGCCTGATTTGATCGAAACCCGCCAACGAGACGCGCCGTTCAGACTTCTGGGGTGCGCCTCGCAAAACTGACGACGAAGACCGAGACAGGAGGTCTGGGTATCCGCGTCGCAACGTAGCTAGGCTCGGTCCCAACAGAATCATAGTCTGCGGGAATTTTGCAAGGCCGATGCTATGGCGGCCGCACGACGGCAAATAAACAACTCTCGCACCTATCAATGGCGACTGGCCGTGGAATGTTCATTGTATCCATGCCTATTGCCTATTCATGTCTCTTATCAGCATCGTCTTTGGACAACATGAGTGTGCTCCCCGTTTGAGTCTGACATGGCTGGATTCCAACCATTAAGCCTTGTTCGCGATGTCTCCAGCAAGCGAGGTGGAAAACCTCATCCATGAGGCTTTTTGCAATGCGTCTCTTCCCAGGGTAGGCACCGCCTCGTGTGGGTTAAACAGCAAGCTCAATTGACGATGGTTCGAATGCAAACGTCATTGATGCCTACCTGCGTCGCGTTCTGGAAGCATGAAAGTGCGGTTCCCTCCCCTTCTAATAAAGTGGGTCTTGCGATGTGTCACCAGCCACATGAGGCGGTGCATGGTTACCCTTAGCCACACATAACCGTTCCCCGCCAACGATTGCCCTAAAGGCACACGTGATCCGAAGGGCACAAAGTTTTCCTGCTAGTGACACCGCACACCATTATCGCATCCACTCATCTTCTCAGCCGACATCACGACAAACCACGACAACCGACGTGCATCAGCAACCAGGGAAAGGTCTTTTAGATAAGACGGTTTCCTTCGACTCTTCCCTTGCCCCCTTTGGTTGTTTGAGAGGGCGGAACCCAGAAATCATTCACGATGCCTTCCGAGAGCGGTCACAGATGTGAGTAGATCCCGTCGCGCGACGCGCAAACCAGCCGATGCGTTCCTCGGACAGTTCACTGACAGTTTTCAACAGTATACGTCAAGTGAGTACAGCCGTAGCGAACGATGCCCGCCATTCTTCTGCCTGGAGAACATGACCGACGGCGACCATTGGGTCGCACCGCGAGAACACGAACGATGGCCCGAGATGCACAGAACATTCGCTGACGGACATGAAATAGGGGACGCCACCTGAGCTACCAGCGCTCTCGTCACGTCACTCACCCTGGCACCAGCCTGATCAAGATCGAGGGTGTCGACAACACCGACGCTGCCAAGTATGCATTCGCGATGGTCCTGTTTAAAGAGTTTGCTTACTGACACGGGGTTACAGCTTCTACCTGGGCAAGAAGATCGCCTACGTCTACCGGGCCCAGAGGGAGATCCGCGGCTCCAAGATCCGCGTCATCTGGGGCAAGGTCACCCGGCCGCACGGTACATCTAGCTCTCGCGCACCTGCCAAACACGACAACCGCTAACATGGTGTTTAGGCAGCTCTGGTGTCGTCCGTGCCAAGTTCACCTCTCCTCTCCCCACTAAGTCTTTCGGTGCCTCGGTTCGCGTCATGCTGTACCCCTCGTCGATATAAATAAGGATTCGGGATGGAGTTGGTAGTGAGGGCGGTTCTCATTTGGCTGCATTGGTCGAGGCAGGGATAAAGCATATCGCCTTGCTTTGAGGCATTCAATTCAAAGACGTCAAACCCCAACTCGAATGGCGCCCGAACCGTGATGTGATGCGCGTACCAGGCCCGACTCTGCCATACCGAATCCTGCGACGAACGAGACATACCCCCGATTCGACTGCGTCTGGATGAATGCGCACGTGGGTTTACATGTTGCTCTGGAGTCTCGTCACTTGATTATGCCGACTGGCGGAAAGGACGGCTTCGCTGTGGAAGGTCTGCCAGGGCCAATGACGACTAGCCACGGAATATCATGTCAAGTGAATCGTCTGATCGAGTCGGGTCTCAGCCCCGTGATTTTGGGAAACAACTAGACAATACTGGAGTGCGTTCCTAGCTGGAGATAATGAATTCAATCAAGACTGGATTCTGCCATGCTTGTCTATCAAGCCCTTGATGCGTCCAGCCACCGGTTGAGTGGCCCCTGGGCTCAAGGCTACTCCACCGGCATGGTTGGTAGCCATATTGCGAACAAGACAGTCTGGAATTCGACAAGCCGTCTGTACCACGCCATCTGTGACACGCCGTCTGCGATATTATCGTGTCCCAAGTGTGTGCTGTATTGCTCCTTATCGGCGAGTATCTTTTCTGTCAAGCGAAGTACCTTACGTGACACTCACTGCCGAGATGCGGGGATGAAGTAGGCTGTCTTGCCAACCCACACGCCCACGGATTACATCGAATTCACATGACCGACTCCGCAAAGCGCACCGACCATTCCGGGCACGTTCGTTTGGTATGTGCGTCTCGCGACAAGAGACAGCCACCCTGGCCAGGACCGAGTTTGCCAAATTGGAATCCGGCATCCCCAGACAAGCGTTCGATATGGCTTTGCGTTGGGGATGTTTCACGCGCAACTTTAAATGCCCTTGAAACGGCACTGGAATGTGCGAGCCGGCTCCAACGGGCCATTTAGGTTGCCGTTCATCAGGCAACATGTCATGAGGACTGAGGCAGCACACTGCTTAGTTGGGACACTGTCCCTTAACTCTGTCGGCTTTTATGGCATGAGAGCCAAGAGTCGCGGAAACGGTGGTGACGACTGATGGCGTGCGGTCGATGGCGTGCGGCTGGTTGCCTCGTCTCATGGAGTTTGGAAGTAGCAGGAACCGTGCAGAGTTCAACGCGCTTGTTGCTTCCCAATTGAGACTTGAAACGAGCAACCGACTCACCGGTGCAGGCGTTGGCGCCGGCGGACTGACGCTACGGCCTAAACAGCGGATGCTGTACTTTCCACTTCGAGATGTACCTTACATGTACTTTGAACAATATCACTGAAATGTTGTGGCTGAAGCGAGTAAGAACCGCCGTCCAACAAATTCAACGCTAGAATACGAAGCTGCAACCTCTCTTTGGCTGGTTCAATGTTTGCCATCAGCAAAGGATGGGAATCTCGCTCGGCGTGCATGCGGCTTGACCGGATGCAGTTGGCGTGCCCGCCATGTCGCTGCGACCGCAGCCCAGCCAACCGCCCCTCTTCTCGATCCGGAAAGCTCGGCAGCAACTGTCTTTTCGTATTGATGGTTACGAATACGGAGTATTAGTCGGCAAGACATCAATTGACATCAACCGGCGTGGAAGCCATCCCGCAGGCTGCCGACAGAGGGCTTGCGTGGCCACTGCGCTCGCGGAAGCCGTGCGTCCGTCTCTGCCGACGCAGACATGCGAGAGCGTTTTGCGGTGTGGCTCTGCCAGCGTTTCACTACGTCAATTCGGGATCGTGGGCTGCTGTCGCCGTCGATCCGCTGCATGTTGGTGTAGCGCCAACAGACGCAGCCAGGGGTGTCGAATTTAGCACTGGGCGGGCGGGGACGCTCGCCGCGCTCGAGACAGGTTTTCCCTTCCATGACAAGCTGATGACGATGACGGCAGCGTTGGCGTCCGGGCTGGATGCAGACGACGGTCATTGCTGACAATCATCCATCGCCCACCCGCTAGGAATATTACTTTTTGGCGTGATGATGGGGGGTTTGCTGACGGAGCAATGGAGCAGGCCCTTGTGGTAGCAAGAGTCAGACGATGTTCGAAGCGTGGGTCGATATAATGCGTGCGGAATCCGCTGGCATGAATGATTGATGAACATGAGTCTCACTGTCTTCACCATAGGTGTCGCACGGGCAGGGTCAGGCTGTGTAGCACGGATCGCGGAGCGGAGATCCATGGAATCGCCGACAGAGGCCAGCTTCATCCAACAAAGATGCCGAGTCCAACGTGACACGGATGCTGAGAGGTTGAGACATGGCACCACACACATGCTGCTCTCGAGACTGAACGACGCTCAAACGGCACATGTGCTGGTGTGCGTCACGTCGCGCTCACGCGCAGAGAGGGGATGGATTGGTGAATGCTACGTGTCGCTGCAGCTGAATGTCGGGCAGCCTTGCAGCAAGCAAGGTACGGAGGATGCCTCTTTGGCTCTTGTGAGTGCATTTATACACGGATCGTGATGGCCCGGCTGGCGGGATTGGCAGAAAGAAGATGGTGTGGAGGGACCACACCGAACACGAAGCAGCCAGCGGCGAAACGTCCATGATTTGCCCAGTCGCGAGAACTACTGGAGCTAGCCCTGGCCGGACGGATGGACACAGCCATCTTCCCTTGGCTGCCGGCGGTGCAAGGGCGCTGATCCAAGAGCTTTTCGTCCAGCAGGTGTCTATCGAAGCTTTTTGACTATTCAACAAGGCAAAGCTTCTTATTCTCCACCGGTGCTGTACGAGCACAATGGCGTCCTCGACGGGGCCTCGTCGAGTCATCGCGCTGATTTACACCCATCTTCGGCTTCGTCGTCGTGAGGCTCAGCCCCATTGAATCATCAACATCTCGAAGTGCCCCGTTAAGGTTCGACGCCTGGCCGACGGACTTGCACTGCACAAAGCCGCCGGTCCCTGAGGGTGGACACGTAATGATGGAGCCCCCGGCGACGGAACGGTGCTTTGTTAGAGCCCGGAGAGGCCACCATGGACTGGAGTACGTATTCGTACCTTTGTCGATTCGATTCGATGCAGCCTCCACACAGGGGCTTGGTGCAGTCCCAAACACGTCCTGCTGTCGTCCAGTGAGCTGGGGGCCATGCCATCCGTCCATCGGTCAACCCCGTCCATGACTCTCAGTGGGCGGGAGTTCCTGCACAGTCTCCGGTGCAATAAATAGAAGGCTCATCTCTCCATTGTGCTTTCCGAAGGACTGGTTGAAAGGGTTTGACTTGCCGCTCCTGCTGCCCGGTACCCGACCTTGTACCTACGAGTATTCGTACCTGCCTAGTATATAGCAGCGCAGTCTGCCCCTGCCTCGCCTGTGCGAGCCCTGACTGCCGCCTTTTTCACCGATGAGGAGCAAGTGTCGCCTCCCACCTCGTATCCACGCATCACGCATACTGGGACCAGCCCCCTGCCCGTCTGCTTATCCAGCAGTTCATTCTTCAATCAATCAATCAAACCAATTCATCACATCTGAGAGCGGCTGCCAGCAGCAAGCATCGTCACACTCGGGTTGAGAACGGCACGGCCACAGCAGCGCAGTCATCGCTTTACAATAAACCCACCCGTCGCTGGTATTTATAAATGCCTGCTGCTGCCGCCTCCACCGGTTGAGACGAGCGATATCGTGGAGCGGGTCACAGCATCGCTCCAACAGTCAAACGGCGGTCCCGCTGGCCTGCCAGCCCAGCCAACAGCCAACAGCCAACAGCCAGAAGAAGACAGGCTAGACGCCTGCACGCCTGCAAAGACCGCTTCCATCGACGGCTACGTTGGGTCCCGCGAGAGTTCTGGCCCACGGTGGACTTTGGTGTTGTCGAAGACAGATACGGACCTCGGGCCGTCGAGTCACGACGGATTCGGACACCCTGGCAACTGAGAACGGCTAGGGACGTTTCTTCGCCTCTCTGACAAGCCAGCGCACGGGGCAACCACTCCCCGGACGAAGCAGAGACCCTGTGACGTTGCTGGCTCTTGACGTCAAGGCCGCAAGCGAACTGAACGCCAACGTGGTGGTGGACCCGACATCGAGGCTTGCCAGGGCGTGCGTGGGCGTGCGTGAGCAGAGAGCTGCCACAGAGACACCCGACGCCGACTGCACCATTGTGTTGCGCCTGCTGCGTCGTGTACCCGTCGTTGCGCAGCCGTTGGTTGTGCTGCATGAGCACGAGAAGCCGCTGATAAGGTTGTCCCAGCTTTATTCCTCGTCATCCAACCGGCGACGGTCGCATTGCACTGCCCGCCGCCGCTGTCTTGCAGCGTGCCAGTCGTCGTCTCGACCCTCAGCTTTCCCATCAACATTCCCAGCCGGGCGTTTTGGGCCGTCATCGTTGCCTGGTCGTCCAGCATTTTGCCCTAGGTCACAGCGCTTGCTGATACGGGACGCGCCTGCTCGAAGTCGTTGCCGCTACGGCCGAAGCTTTTCAGGTTCCCAGCCCATTTCCTTGGCCTGGAGCCACCCCTCCCCCCTGTCGTTCCTGCGACAGGCTCCCAAGCCGGCGCCACCGTCGCCCTGTTGCACGCTGCAGAACTAGTGCCCACTCAGCGGGCATCCCAGTTCCACTCGGAGAGCCAGCACCGAAAGCAGCCACGCCATCACCCCCAACCTCTCGCCTCTCCTCCACCAAAACTCCCAGAATCTCCACAGAGAATATCCCATCCCAGGTTCCAGGACACGCCCAAATCGCCCTGGCTAGTCGCTCCTGTCGAGCCGCAAAGTGCCTGTGCGCCTATATTACCCCGGCTCGCTTGGTTTCGCGCCGTTGTCACAGAATACCCTTCATTTTGCGCGAACCCGCTGTATCGTCGATCGCCCCGATCCCTCGTCTCCGCCGACAATCCTCCTTGGCAGGCGTGCCAGGCTCCCCCGTCAGCTCGTCGTCCTGCTCAATAAAACAGGAAACCCTCCCCAGTCCGACGCGATGGCGACTCCAGCAGACCAGTACGGCCACCCGCAGCCGCCGCCGCCTCAGCAGCAGCAGCAGCAGCAGCATCAACCACAGCGGCAGCAGCAACGACCGCAGCTACACTCCCAGTCGTCGCAACAACGCAATTCCCAAGCGAAGCCGCGAAGCTTCAGCTTCCGGTCCGACAGGTCCCATCATAGTGGCGGCGGTGGCGGTGGTGGCAGCAAGCCCGACTTCTACGAGACACACGAGGAGAAGGAATCTAGACGTCTACACAGCAAGGCAGATCCCTCGTTGGCCATAAACGAGGCCGAGCCATGTAAGTCGCTTTTTTTTGGCCTTCCCCGTTGTTTCACAGCTCCTCGCTTGCCTCTGGCTGCTCCTCCGCCACTCTGCTTGCTAACATGCGACATAGCTGCTGTTGCTGCCATGATGACGCAGTCCTCACATGTTCCCCTGCGCTCCATCCAGCACAAGGATACCTGGGGCAACCTGATCGGTGAGCCAAATCCATTCCGTCAGTGCGCCCGGACTATGGACTGACATTTGTTCAGCGGACCCGGACAAGTCGAATCCCACTCGGAATCGTTGGGAGCGACCGCTCGAGACCATCCGAGGCTTCGAGGCGGCAATCGACGGCGGATACTCGCGCAAGTCCATGTATCGCTCTGGTATGACCTTACCCTGAATCTGATGTGGCGGCATACTGGGTATCTCGTACTAATCGACGGCAGACGCAGAGTCGGTAGCCTGGACCAGGCGAAGCAGCGTCATGCCACCGACCCAGCCACGATTCCCTCAAGACAGCTACTATGGCAGTCGACCTGCTTCGTTCAGGGCAGACAGCCAATTCGGTCCCACGACGCCCGGAACGGCGAGAAACAGCTATTTCGACTCACAGGGCTACGGTGGTGGCGGGTACAACAACAGCCATAGCCGACCTGCGCCGCGCGAGCGTGGCCAGAGGATGCATCCCGAACAGCACTACCAGACGTATGGGCGAGAGCAGAACGTTTACCCTATGCCGCACAAGGATCGCTCTTATGAGACTGTGACATCCGCTGCGCCTAGTGGTAACTCTGATCCTGCCGGCTACCAGACGGACCCGACCAGTAGCGACAACAGCTCGATTGACCGGGCCCCTCCTGCTAAGCACAGGGAGCCCGCCAACGACTACGGAATCGGGTTCAGCCAATCTCAAACTTACCAAGCACCCGACTTTTCAGTTGGGATAGGGGCGGACAGCGACAGTCGCCTATTACCATCGTCGCCCACAGAGGCCACCCAGTACAGCTCTGGGCCCGCACCTGCTGTACCGCGGAAGCAGGCGTCGGTGCTCAAGCGACAGGTTTCACAGCAGCGACCGGACACCCTCGAAAAGCGGAAGAGCTGGTTTACTCGTCGTTTTAGTAAAAACTCCTAGGGCGTACCGCGGTGACGGCTGGGCCTGATTTTGTACGACATGTTTCCTTTGTTTATACGCGAGTTCCAAAATTTGGAGGTTTCAGCAGGATCTATCCGGCGGCTCACGACCGCTGGGGTTCCAACTACTGCCACATGATCGCGGCAACGTCCGGAAATGACGAAATGATGTTGGTCCGGGGGAAAGGATGAGCCGTGGCGTGGAAGCACTTGACGGAATCGTGTGGAGATGATGGTACATACGCATACAAGCCGTGTACGAGGCGTTGGGGGTTTTGCTTTTACGACGTTTCATCAGTGGTGGAATGGCAACATGAGAATCGGAACCAGCAGACGAAGAGTCTTCTCAGCGCAAGGGTCTTAATCATCATCAACTACTTTTGTGTGGCATATAGATGTGGCTGCGGCAAGGTCCAGAGCTGGCCTTCCCAGAGGACGGCTTTATAAATATCACAAACATGGCACGATTGGAGCCTATTCAGAGCTGCGAGCGAATCTCAGTGGCTCGTGTGTTCCTTGTGTAGTATAAATACTGGTACATTAATAAATGTTCTACACGCCCCGGATGAGGGCATCATCTATCCTTCTTGCTTTCCGACTTGCTGGTACTGCTCCTCTCAGACTCATCCTCATTCATAGCGACAACGATGTAAGCAACCAGGACCACATTTGCCAGGAGCGCTGCCGTGGCTCCGGCATACGAAGAATTCCCTTGGGACGGTTAGCGGCACAACGCGACCGGCGCGTGGGTGAAGTCAGATACCTTTGAAGACTGTGTTCACTGTGAGGAAGTATGATCCAATCGGAAACACAATCATGGCAAAGGTAAAGCCGAGGAGCTTGAAGATGACGTGTCTGGTTATTGCGGTCAGTCGGGTGCTAAACACGGCCACGGCCTTGCGAATGAAGGCCGCTCACTTTGGGACTGCGGGGCTGATGTTGGACTTTTCCTCCGTCTGGTCGTCCTTCTCGAGGATGGTCTTCTCGGAGCTGGTGATTCGTTGGGTTGCCATGGCGGATAGCTGGGAAGATGCCTGGTGCTGGAGTTGCAGAGTGAGTGACGAGGTTGAGCAGCTACGTATCCATGTACTTTGTACACTCGGAGCCTCACGGCCCGCGCCCCACGTTTGACCGCATTCGAAGCTCCTGATGGCCAGCGCAGCCGACTTTGAGGAGGAAGAGGTGGTAAAGTCCTTTGATCTCGTGCCTTGCTCTATAAGGGTCTATTTTTGCAACTGTCCCCCGAAACGAGGCCATTGTGTTGTTCAAATGCAGCACAATGCGAAAACGAGCACAGGTTAAAGCGCGCACGTGACTTCGTGAATGGGCGACAACGGGCGAGGCGCGTCTCCGCTCGTCTCGAAAAATACCGGCCTGCAAACCGCACCCGCCGCCGACTCTGGACGGCGTCTACGGCAACGCATCGCGCTCGCGGGTGCCAGAAGCCTCGATTCATTGCCCCTCGCCCAACCCTCTATTGTCCGCACGCCTTGCATGATTTTGACAGCTAGCCTGCGCTCACCGCCCGCCCGCCCTTTTTCCGCTCCGCCCGCTTCGATCCCATCCCAGCCCTCTTTCTTCTTCCTTCAGCATGGCACACAGCTCTTCTCCGCTCCCACTACGGCATTCGAGCACGGTTCCTCGGACCCCTTTAATCTCGCGGGCATCTATCCCCATTGACGACGTCGACGAGCTCGCGGGAGACACTATACCGTGCTCACCCTCCGCTTTTTTCCGAGACCGAGATACCATCTCCCAACCTACTCAGATTCTCAGCCGCCCTACCCTCGCCGCACCAGAGTCCTCATCGCCCGCGAGCATCGTCGAAGTCCCGGCATCCTCTCCATTTCAACGCAAAGACACCACCCCGCGGCTGGGCTCCCGAATTGCTCCGGCCGGAACATTCTTTCGGCCGCCACCTGCTCGACCAGCGGCCGCCATGGCGCCTAAGCGTCCGGCGCCAGAGCCGATCAATCTCATATCAGACGATGAGGACGACCAGACTCCCTCTCGGGGGGACATTCGCCCTACCACGTTCAAGGCCCAGATTGCGTGCTTCACGCACAACCCTGCGGCGGACGAGCGAGAGACGAAGCAGAAGCTGCGACAAATATACGACGTGTTGGGCGACAAATTTCCGTCTGAGAAGGTCAGAGAAGCACTCAAGGCGTGTAAGAACGACCTGGACGATGCAATAGCCTGGCTCGGGAACCAGCGGCCGGAAAGTCTAGGCAAAAATAGTTCACAGCAACTGCTCAAGCCAAATGGCCGTCGGCTAGTGTCCAAAGCCGCACTGAAAGGAGCTGCAGCCAGCCCAATCTTTCTTTCCCGAGACTCGTCTCCTGGAAGTACCCCAAGCCCGCCCAGGCAGCAGAGGCGTCGCTTGGTGCAAGGCTTGCCGAAGCGTGGAGACTCGTCATCTCAAAAACTTAACCTCCCGCCTCCCTCGAGCGATGATCCGCTGGTCATTGACCTTCTTGATAATGACAAGGATGCCTACCAAGCCGAAGTTTCGCCTGAGCCAACATACGAGGCCGATGATCGGGTTTTGACCTGCGTCAATACCAGCACGCTCAAGGAGCTGGCCGCCATGACTGGCACGAAGGAGATTCTGCTTGAGCCCCTGATCGCTAAGCGGCCCTTTGTGGACCTGGAACAAGCGAGACGGGTCAGCGCGAACAAGAAACCCGGAGCTCGCAAGTCGGCCAGGATCAGCATTGGAGAGTCTGTCGTGGATGCTGTTCAGGTGTTCCTGAACGCTGTCACCGCAATTGACGAGGTTGTCGCCAAGTGTGAACTCAAGGCACAGACGGTAAAGAGTGTTATGGACACCTGGGACCTCGACACCTTTGGGCACAACAAGCGCAGTGAGCAGGCGACTCCGGACAGAGATATGCCGCCGACTCCGACGAGCATGGGCAGCTCCAGGTACACACGACCTCTTATCCCAGAACAGCCGAAACTCATGGATGGCCACTGCGAAATGAAGCCGTTCCAGCTCTTCGGCCTGAACTGGATGTCGCTTCTTTACAGCTACGATATTGGTTGCATTCTCGCCGACGAGATGGGCCTGGGGAAGACATGCCAAGTCATATCTCTCATGTGTCACCTGGTTGAGGATTATGAGAGGAAAGGAAAGGAGAGCCGACCGTGGCCAAACTTGATTGTTGTCCCACCGAGTACCTACAACAATTGGCTGATCGAATTCGAAAGGTTCGCGCCGGATCTCTCCGTCATTGGATACCGGGGAACCCAGCTGGAGCGAGCCGAGATTGCCTATGAGGTTGAGCAGGATCCTGAAGGCTACCATGTGGTTCTGGCCACATATTCTCAGATCAACTCTGAGGCCGATGTCGAGGCCATGCAGTCTTTCCGCCTAAACTGCGCCATCTTTGACGAGGGTCACAAGATGAAGAACCCTGGGACAAAGATTTACCAGGATCTGAAGAGAATCCCCGCGGCATGGAAAATGCTGCTGACAGGTATGTTGCCTCCCCCATCTAGGCCGGCTGATGTACTTTTACTGACTACTTCCAGGAACGCCTGTTCAGAACAACCTGTTGGAAATGACGTCGTTGCTCAACTTTATCAATCCCAAGATGTTTGAAGGCTGCATGGACCACATCCAGTACATTTTCAGCCAGAAGGTCACCATCAGAGATGTCTCGAACGGGGCATTCCTATACAGCGAACGAGTGAAGCGGGCTCGAACGATCCTTGAACCCTTCATTCTGCAACGACGCAAAGACCAGGTCCTCTCGGACATGCCGCGGAAATTCAACACGGTGGTTCACTGCGAAATGAGCGAGACCCAGAAACCCGTGTATGACGAGTATGAGGAGACATTCAAGATGGAGCCATCTCAGCGTGTCGCGCGGGCTCGGGGGCGTCAAAACGACCAGAACAACGTGTGGATGCAGCTCCGTAAAGCTGCCCTGCACCCGTTGCTCTTCCGCCGCCACTTTACGGACGAAAAGGTTGAGGCAATGGCGAAGATTCTGATGGATAGGATTCCACAGTCAGAACTTCATCAGCCGGATATCAAACACCTCGTCACGGAACTAAAGAATGCTTCAGACTTTGAGCTTCATCTCTGGTGCCGCGACTACCCGCCCCTTCTGAAGCAATTTGACATCCCGGCGTCAGCAGAACTCGACAGCGGCAAGGTCAAGAAGCTGCTAGAGCTCATTCGCGAATATGAAAAGAACGGAGACCGCGTGCTCGTGTTTAGCAAGTTTTCAAGACTCATCGAGCTTCTCCAGGAAGTCCTCGCCATGCAGGGCATCGACCACCGAATCCTCACGGGCAACACGAACGTGTCCGAGCGCCAGACTCTGATCGACGAGTTCAACGACAGCCCGGAGATTCCAGTCTTCTTGCTCACCACCGGTGCAGGCGGCACGGGCATCAACTTGACTGCTGCGAACAAGGTCATCATCTTTGACCAGTCGGACAACCCGCAGGACGACATCCAAGCCGAGAACCGCGCGCACCGACTGGGCCAGACGAGAGACGTCGAGGTCGTACGGCTCATTTCCTCGCATACCATCGAGGAGCTGATCTACAAGGCGTGCCAGAAGAAGATTGAGCTCGCCAACAAGGTGACGGGCGCGGTGGATGACGACGCCGACGACGCCGAGCAGAACCTCGAGAGGGAAGTGCGCAAGATGATGGCGGAGCAGATGACACCGCCCTAGGACGACGACGGCAAGCTTCCGAAACCCCCGACCAAAGGCGCGAAGAATGCGAAGAAGACCGCATTATGGGTTTCTGCTGGAGTACAGGCTTTGTAGTGGCTGGCATTTGCACATGTATAGCGCGTGCGTTTTTTTGCATTTTCGCGACGACGGCGATGAGTGTCGCGCCCTGGGATGCACGAAGAGCGTCTTGTCGCGGGGGGCCGACCGCTTTATGAAAGGGGGGAGTGTGTCTCGCGTCGCTGACAGAAAGGAGGCGTGCGACATATGAACTTGCGCCGACTGTGGATAGAGTAGACAGACGATAGACGAGATCCGTATGGATAAACGACACGTCTCGGATGCAGCATGATGCAGTTCTTGGCTCGGTGTCTAGGCATTTACTAGGTAATATTCTACGTGTATGAAGTACTACGAACGAAACTAGAATTAGACATGTCCCATCGCTTCATGCATTAAACAGAGCGCCCCCAGCCATCCTTCCCGTTCAGACCCGATCCATGGCATCATGAAAGCTATCATCCGAGTCCTCATCCGCCTGCACCTCGCGCACAACCCACCCCTCGAAGGTATTGGCCCTGGACGACAGGCACGAGAAGAAGCCCGACTCCAGCAGCCCCTCCTCCCCCCGGCGCAGGTCCGGCGCGACGCAGAGAATGCTCAGGAGGTCGTCGAACGCCGCGGACAGCTTGTCCGAGAAGTCGAGGCGCAGGCGGAGCGTGGCGCCAAAGTCCCCCGCGGAGTACTGGCTGTCGTACCGGGAGCGGAAGTGCTCGGCGGCAGAGAGGATGGCCATGGTCCTCAGGTCCGCGTACAGAGCCACCGTCTTGAGGAGGTGGGGGCCTTTGAGGCGGGGGCAGGACGAGTATTCTTGCCAGCGCTCGAGGAACAGGCGGAGGACGCTGTGGCTGTTGTACGTGATTGCGGTGATAAGGGGTGTCTCGCCCGTAGTCGACGTCGCGTTTATATCCGCACCGTACTCGAGCAGCAGAATAGCAAACCGCGCATTGTCGTTCCTCGCCGCGTGAAAGATTGGTGTTTTACCATCCGTCGAGCATTGGTCGACGTCGGCTCCAAAGTCGAGGAGCCTCTTGAGAAGCAACGGGTCCGTGGTGTTCCGCGCAGCAACGTTGAGGGGGCTGCCTTTCTTCATGCCACTCGGGAGACGTGGCTCAACCGCTGCGCCGGCTTCCAGCAGGAGCTGGACGCAGACCGTATGTCCCTGGGCGGCTGCGTTGGACAACGGCCCGGAGTACTGGACGTCTGTGATGTTTGGATCGGCCCCGTGGCTGAGTAGGGTAACAACGAAGCGTCGGTCACCGCGAGCAGCGGCCCAGGCCAGGGGTGTCCGGCCCATGGAGTCTTGCGCATCCATCTCATGGGGGTCCTCGTTGAGCTGATGTTCCAAGCTCTGCAAAGATAGCCCGAGAACGATCTTGTGTGTCTTCGTAAACTTGGAGTCGTCGATGAAGTCGTCGAGAAAGTCGCTGCCTCCGGCCATGGCCCTCATAGCGCTGTCCGCGGTGTCGGAGAGCACACCCTCCAGCAGGAAGTGGCATGCCTTGATTCGAGGGCTGTTATCGCTCTTAGCAATGGGGCCGTAGTCGGGGTCCCCGCCCGCGCGGATGAGAAACTCGCAGGCTTTGTACTGCTTGCCGTACAAGGCCCATCTGAGCAGGCTGTAGCCGCGGGTGGTGCTGACGTCTCGCGGGGAAGCGAGGCCTTGTCCGAAGAGATGTTTCAGGCCATCGACGTCGCCGTTCAGCGCAAGGTCGATGCACTGTGCAGAATCGGGTATTCGTCTTAATGTATCGAGCTGCATCGCGGGCCCCACGTTGGGCTGGAAACCGACCTGCATCCGCACAATGGTGGACCAAAAGCTCATAGGGAACCAGTACTCGACGCTAATGCGTTTGGCGCGGGACCTTTGGCATTTTGTATCGTCGCAGCCTTGACTGAGGATGGGCAGTCCGGCATACCCAACAAAGAGCCGTCCCAGCAGACTGTTCAGCACGGCGGGTGTGGATGACCTCTGCGGAGCATGGCACGAACACCTGCAGCCAGCTCGACGACACGCGGCGTATGGTCTCACTCGAATGCCCACGTCGTTTGCCCGCTGAGAGGCAGTCTCCATGGGTGTCCCTGGGTTGGCAAGCAGCGGCCGGTCTGCGGGAGGCGGCGGAGCGCGGACGGACGATGCGACCTGTGTGTGCTGGTGTGCTTGCAGCTGCTGCGACTGCATGTGAAGCATGTCCTCGACTCTGGCGATGCGGTCGTCGACGGCGGCAAGGGTACTCGCAAGCCTCTCGTTCAAAGCTACCTGCAACTGCGACGAACGAGTTGTGACGACGGATATCTCTTGAATCTCGAGGCGTATGCGCATCACATCTTGGCTTGGCATCGGTCATTCGACGGGCTTTGGAGAGTGGCAGATGCACGTACGAGTTGGAGGCGCCGAGCATAAGATTCAAGCTCGACTTGACAGTCCTGATGTCGTCCTGCAGAGCCTGCAGCCTGCCCTGCTCTTTGCGCCAGACGCCGACGGCGAGGAGAGGGACTCTGTTTCTCAGATAGACCGTCGTCAGGTGGAGGACGATGTCCTCGAGCTCCAGCAGCTTGGCTCTGGCGTGCGCGAGCAGCTGGGACAAGGGCGTCTGCTCTGCCTCGGCAAGGGCGTCGAGCTGCCGGACGAGCGAGGAGACCTGGGTGAGGACAATCTCAAGGTCGGCGACCTCGTTGTTTATAGCCTGGAGTCGCCCAGGCAGACTCTGGCACAGCGATCGAAGCTCGGAGATGGAGGAGCAGATGCGCGCCGCCAAGGCGGCAAGGGAGACGGCGCTCCCCACGCCTAACGGGTCCATCCCGAAGCCTCCCGCTCCAAGCGCACGGGCTAGTCGCGTCAACAGTAGGGACAGGCCTGGGTTGTAACTGTTAGGCGCGTGTCGGTTGAGCCTCGGGGGGCCTCCGCACTCGCTGCTCTCCGGTGGTGCCAGCAAAGCGACGTCGTACCCACGGTCTGTACGAAGAACAGTGCGGCGGCCTCGAGGGCTCACAATGCACCTGGACGATCTAGCGACGAGGAGGCATTCGCGGGATGGGAAGGATGCGCTCACCCATGTCACGTGTGCGGTTGGGTCAGCCTCCGGTCCTTGTGTGCTCGACGTGCGTCGCCAGGCGCTGACGGCAATCACCACGCATGTGCTCGTGCCACCTCGACAGGCATCCTATCGCCCGGACTTTGTTCTCGTTGCCCCCGCGGATAGCTTCCTCATACACCCGGTCTGTCCCGGGTTCTGCATCCTGGCCGCCACAGCACGACAGACAACACAACATGAGGTTTGGTCGAGATCTTCACCGGCACGTTGTCCCCGAATGGGAGCAGCACTACGCCGACTACAATGCGCTGAAGCGCCTCACCAAGTCCTCGTCCGGCGCGGATAGCCAGGCCGGCAGCTCCGGTCAGCTAGGTGGAAGCAGGCCTGCCCTGGCGCACACGCTGACCATGCCATAGAGGCCTACCGCTGTCTGGATCGAGACATTGCTGCTCTCGACAAGTTTCGTCGAAGCCAGGCGCACTCCTTGTCGCAGGCCGAAGAGTTGTTGCGTGCTCGATTTAACATCTCCGATCAACCCAACGACTTTCTGCGTGTCCAGGGCGTGGATCACGGTGAGCTGACAGTCCTGCGCAACGCACTCGAGGGCCTCGAGCGGGACTTGGCAAAACTGCAGTGGTTTGACAGGGTCAACCAAGAGGCTCTCGACAAGTCATTCAGCAGGCTCGATCGGCTCGGTCAGAAAAATGCCAGCCCCTATCATGATTCAAAGGAAAGATGGCTGAGCACACGAGCGGCCATGGACGAGTCTTCTGGCCACCTTTCCGAGAGGCTTAGGACACTATTAGCCGCTATCAGGCAGGAACTCGTCACGTCGACCTCGAATGGACGCAAGAGTCTGCTCCTATGTGTTCACTTGAGCAGCCCACATGCCCTTTCCAGCGCCATCAATGCTCTACATCGACCGCTTCCGAATGGCGAGCCAACATCTACCATCACAAGGTTCGATTCGCTGAGCCACGAGCTTGGCATGACAAGGCAGAAGCTCCAAGCGTTTGTGAGAGATGCTCTCATGCATTCACTACTCTTCCGGCCAGGGGGTCTCGCAGCATTGCACCTACAAAGCCCGCTTCTCAAGGACGGCCAGATAATCGACCACGTTTTCCTGAATACGTTCATTATTTTCGTCGGCCAAGAGCATCGAGCGACCTTCGGCATTCAGAAGCATACGTCGGTGGAGATGTTCCACGACAACGACCCCGCGACTCTGTTCCGTCAGATGCGTGACTTCTTGGGTCCGTGTGCGGAGACGGTGTTCACAGAAACCGACCAGTCCGGCCGTCTTCCTCTGCATTATGCCGCCAAATATGGACATGTGGAAATCTGTCAAGTCATCTTGGACACCTTGCTGCAATCACAGAATCGCACCCTAGCCAGGACAGCTGCACTATTGCCGGATAGCGGAAACCAGTCGCCGATACACCTTGCAGCTAGTAACAACCATGTGGCAGCAGCCGTCGCTATTTTAAACGCTCTCGACTCAAACAGCACGGCTGATAGCAACCGCGAGAACAGAAGTTTAATCGGGGACATCTTGATACTGGCTTTGAGACAGCAAAGCGATGATTTAGTATACCAGTTGTTAGAGTACGGTGCGGATCTCAGCCACCAGTCAAGCCGCGGTGAGACTGCCCTGCATGTTGCAGCTCAGCTCGGTCACTATGGCTACGCGGAACGGATCCTCCGGGATATGCTTGCAAAGCGTGTTCGGCTTGATGTTCAGGAGCTGAGCCGTGGGTGGACTCCGCTAGTCACTGCCTGCGCAAGGGGCCATCAGAAAATTGCCAAACTCCTTCTGGAGGCTGGTGCTAGCCAGCGCAAGACTGACTTTTCCGGATGGACAGCGAAGGAGCACGCCGCCTTCAGAGGCCACCTGGCCATTGCCGAGTTGCTTGACGACTTTGCAAGTGACAGCCCCAGCAGAAGCCTTGGTGGCCCCTCTGTGGCTCCTGAGCACGACTCAACGGTCGACGAGAGACGGGGCGAAGGCGCCTTGGTCGTCAATTTGGGTAGCACGCAGCAAGGAAGAGAGGGTACTGCGGTAAATCTCGACTTTTGCTCGTCACGTTTCACCCAAGGCACTTACCCGGACGTCTTTTATACGCTCGAATTTTCTGTATCGGGTGCAGCTCAGGAACCGAAGGTGCTCCGGCTCCCAATCTTGGATGACCTGGTCAATGAGCCTTTTGTTTTTTCCGTCAACCCAGACGCTGAGCTGCAGCTTATGCTCAAAGTCTTGCAAAGGCCCTCGCCAAGTCAGGAGAAAGGAGGGAAGCTGGTTGCCAGTGGCACGGCACTCCTAAGCAGCAACCAACATCACTTTGGAGACAAACGGCAGAGCTTGGTCCGAGAACAAACAGTGATTATTCTAGATCAAGAGACCATGGGGATGGTGGGCAAAGTGACTTTAACTTCCTTTATATGCAAACCCTTTGGGGGTCTGCAAGCGCCGCGATCTATTAGCCCCTTGGAGGGAAATGGGTAGACTCCAATATTAGTGGGTCACAGAGGTAGGCCATGGCCGTTATCAACCTACGATTCCAGTGTTTATTGACAGCAAAGCAGGACTTGGTCAGAACACGGCATGTCGAGGGTATCTACAGATTGGAGAAAACACCGTCGAGGTATGTGATAGTCCAGATGCGTGCTCTGATATGGAGGCTGACCGTCTGAAAGTCATCCCTTTCTGCCGCAAAGCAAGGCGCTTCATATGTCGAGGTAAGATTCTCCATTGATGAAGCAGCTATATAAGGTACTAACACGTTTCCAGTTCGGTACGAGATACCCAGCTCTTGAGACCAGCACGACTGCTAACAGTACAGATGTTCAAATCACGAGAGATCTTGAGCCGGTCATCTACCACGACTTCTCCCTGAGCGAGACGGGCACAGACGTTGCCATACACGACCTCACCCTCGACCAGTACAAGTATGCCAGCCAAATTCAGTCACCTCACGGCAACCCCGTGTCTGTGCTCGGCAAAAGCCAAGGCTGGCATCACCCATGTAGAGGCAGATACCGCTCGCGCTCACTCGGCCAGGGGTTCGAGGCAGAGGCAATCCATATCCAGGACAGGATGAAGCATACCGTCGACTTCAAGGCCAAAGGGTTCAAGCCCAATACCCGAGGGGGCGTCATACAGGACTCGCTTGCCACGTTGGAAGAAATGCTGGCCGGGCTGCCCGAGGAGATTGGGTTTGATATCGAAGCCAGTACGAGCACCTCGCAACCCTTGCTACACGAAGGCGAAACTAACTCGACCAGAATACCCCAGGCTCCACGAAGCTGTCGGTGCCGGTGTCGCCACCGTAGGGATCGACATGAACACGTTTGTGGACGCAATCTTGGCCAGGCTTGATCGCTCGGGCGGGAAGCGACGCATCGTCCTCACATCGTTCACGCCGGAGATTTGCATCCTTCTCTCCCGGAAGCAACGCGCGTATCCTGTCATGTTCATCACGAACGCAGGCAAGCTGCCCGCGGCGGACCTCGAGGTACGCGCTGCGAGCCTCCAGGTGGCCGTTCACTTCGCCAAGCGCTGGAAGCTCGCCGGGGTGGTGTTTGCCTGCGAGACGCTGCTGCTTTGCCCCCGGCTGGTGCAGTTTGTGAAGGCGGCCGGTCTGGTCTGCGCTTCATATGGGCTGTTGAACAACATTCCCGACAATTCCAAGGTGCGTCTCGTCCCCGCTGTGTGCTTCCAGGGTTGGGGCTAACGGCGTTTCAATGTGTAGACGCAGGCCAAGGCCGGGGTGGATATTCTCATCGCGGACAGAGTCGGGCTCATCGCAAAGGCGTTGAAGGAGACGTAGAGTCGTTTGCCGTTCTCTGCAGGAATGCTCTGCACAGCGGCAGTTGGCGCAGTAAACGCTAGGGGCCTTGGGAATCTTGTCGGCTTCTAGAAGCTCAACGGGGCTACTGTGCGGACCAACTTAGCTTGATGGAGATGGTATTGATAAGGAAGACCCAATTGCATCGCAAACTATTACACAAGCTGCATGATTGACGAGGGCCTTTGAAACAAGTCGGCACCTTGATGCCTGTGCCTGTACCTATCAGCGGGCACAGACGAATCTTCAACTGGCCATCCCAGCCACGTCAACGCCCGGCGTCTGCCTCCTTGCTTCCGAGCAGTGAATCGACTCTATACCCGCCTTTGTCTGTGAAAGTGAGCATCACCCCTGTCGGCCGGCGGGCGGCGTGTGGGCCGGTTCGCCGGCCCCGTCGCAATACGAGTATTAATAGTTCGCGAACCAACAGACCCTGGCCACGAGGGAGGACATGGGCACCGCAAAGGGAACAAGGGAAAAAAGTGGCACGGCAAGCAGGATTTTTCACGCCCCCGCCCCTTTTCCTCGGCAGGGAGAGAAAGAGAGAGAGGGGGGGGGAGAGACGGGAGCGCTCGGTGAGCAGCCCGGTGAGGGCGGTTCGCAAAGTAGTAGTCGTTGGTCTTGCATTCACTACAGTACCCGACGACGGCGCCGCCGCAAGCGGCCCGGCGTTTCGCGAGAGGCGCGTAAACAAGTAGACTAAAAGCCCCGATCTGGTCTGCCCTGATCTGATCAAAGGGAGGGGTCCCGAAAACAAAGAAACCCGTGCGCGGCGGTCCTTTTCCTCGCGCGACGGGGGATATCATCGAAATGCCAATAATGCCCTGGCAGTAAAACTAATAAAAAAAGCCGGAAAATTAACAAAAGAAAGAAGAAGAAAGCCCATGGACAAAACATGAAACCAGAGCTCTGCTTCCTCCCTTTGCGGACGACAGCTCCGGTGCCGTGCGGGTCTGACGGATCGAAGGTTGCGGGTAGGTAGGGGTTTCTCTCGGGGGAGGTGGCCGAGAGACGGTTGGCTGGTGCGAGCCGGGGTATAATGGAGTGGTACAATGAGGCGTGGTACAATGAGGAGTGGCAAAAGACAGCGGTGGTTTGCGTAGAGGGACGGGAGGGAGAAGGGGCGCCGTCACCGCCAGGTTGCGTGCAGCTTCGCCCGGCGACTGCCGCCCCTCGTCCTCAGGCCCACGTCGCCGTCCATCATGAGGCTCTTCCAGCGCCGGTTGACGCTGTGCCGGTCCATGCCCAGGCTGCGGGCGCAGTCCTCCCACTCCGTCTTGGACAGCTTCAGCTTGTCCAGCACCAGCTCGACCAGGACGCGGTCGTCCTCGGCGCTCCACTCGGCGCCGTCGGCTTCGACCTGCACGTCCGTGCCGGGCCTGCGGCCGCCGCCGCCGTCGCCGCCGTCGCTGAGCAGGTGGACGGCGTGGAAGTCGGAGCGCTCGAGCCCGAGGGGTATTTGCTCCGGCGCGATGCGCGCGCGCTTGGGCGTCGAGGGCGGCGCGGGCTGGTCGTCGGACGGCGGCGGCGGCGGCGGCCCGGAGATGTCGACGTCGCTGTCGACGTCGTCGTCGGCGCGGCTCGGGTCCTCCCGGCCGCTGTCGTCGTCGTCGGCGCGACGCCGCTTGTTGGCGCCGCGCGGCGGCGCAGAGCGCTTCACAACCCTCCTCCTCGCCCAGATGCCGTCGTCGGCCTTGCCCTGCTCCGGCCGGCCGGGGCGCGCGCGCAGCCGCAGCTTCATCGGCGGCGGCGCATGCGACAGCGGCGGCGTGGGCAGCTGCGCCAGCGAC